>JAHWFP010072168.1:178873-203246 GCA_023313725.1 Lithobius niger | reverse complement strand
TCCACGGGCATAAAGATAACTCACTGAACCCGTTATTAAGGTCACAACCGTGACCAGGGGTCCATTCGACCGAAATTCAGTCGGCCATTCCATTGTCTCATGACACGAGGGATGAGGGTCGTACATCTTGATTCTTGAAAGGATCGGGGAGCAGTTGCACTAATCCGGTTTGCGGAGTGAAGCATGTTGAGTTTTACCCCCGCGTGTGCGGGCCATGGCGGACATGACGAGAAGACGTAGGTGCGGGAAAAACCGAGCGCCGAGCGTTTTGGCGGGAAGCCGGAAATGCGAGTCCAAACGTGGAGAGAGGTACGCAGCGACGATAACCGAGCTGGATGGCGTGAGTGGCCGGGCAGCAGCGTAGGAGACCGTGGTTAATGGATAATCTCGAGCAGGGGCTGCGGAGAGGCAGGGCAAACGACGAACGGGCGTGTGGGTGGTAATGGACTTGAAGGTCGACTCGGACAACGGACTATGAATGCGATGAATGGTAAAAGGGCGCACGAATGCAAGGAGCTCGAGTGGCAACGGGTTAGCGAACGATTAACGGAATGCCAAGTTGGCTAGTTACGGGAATGAGGCTTGTGGAAGATGAAAGTCGGCAAAACAAGGCCTGTGTGTGATGGTGAGTGGCTGGACTGGCTAAAAAAGAGAGATGCCGTGAGCCTCAATGAACGCGAACGACGAACGAAAATGACGAACGGTGCGATGAGCTTCAAGATCGCCCAACGATGGATGAGAGCAATAAATGCCGTGAAGAGTCTCAAGATTCTCATGACGAACGAGAACATGAGCGAGAAGTTGAGTGATTGGGTGTGACGGCAAGGCATGAACCGGGGCCGGACCAGTGATTGGGGAGATGCCTCAACAGTAAATCTTCAGGTTGGCCTGTATCGGCAAGTGGGTGGATGTCGACGAGTTGGTTGCAAGCAACGAACGGGCTGTGAGCGGCGAATGGCATGAAGACAGTCGGGCCCGAGCAGAGATTCTTCAGGTAAGCTTGTGAGTGGTGAACCGACGAGGAGGAACATCGACAGACCCGGTGAACACATCACTTGCTTGTCTGTTGTGAACGGGACGTCAGGATTGATGAGAATCGTCGTTCAGCCAGGACGTCGAAGAACGTGACGAGCAGGGGCTGCGAGCGTGACGAGGCCTCGAAGGGGAGAGTCTCCCGGGAGAGGACCGCATGGGCGGCATCCAATATGAGGTGAACGGTGCAGCCAACGGTGGCCTCGATGTAAAGTGGCAAGAGCAGGGGAACGAACGAAGAGTCTTCTTGTGTAGCGGGCGAACAGGCAACGGTATCCCTGTGACAATGTTGACGCAGTGGCAGGGATGGGCGGTGACGGAGGCAAACGTCGAGGCAACGGACGGCGAACGAGGTTTCCTGAGGCTTGATGAAAAAGGATGGCAGCAATAGAGCAAGCGAACGATGGCTGCGAGTGGTTAACGTGAAAGCAGCAGCAGAGGCAGCAGCATGGAAGAGGTTGAATGCTGGGTGAACGGTGTAGTGAACGGCGGTGAACGATTCCACGAATGGACGGATAACATCTTCGTAAGTAGGAGAATCATTTTTCGATAGAAGGCCACCGATGAACGAACGAATGAACCGATGGATACTGCATGTAGTGGCGGATCAAGCGAATGGGAACGACGAACGACGGTCTTGCGAATGGGAACGACGAACGAGAACGACGAACGGAAGACCTCTTCATGCAGTGGCAAGTCTTGCGAACGACGAACGGGAATGACGAACGACGAACGGAAGACCTCTTCATGTAGTGGTGGGTCTTGTGAACGGGAACGACGAACGGGAACGACAAACGGGAATGACGAACGACGAACGGGAACGACGAATGACGAACGGAAGACTTCTTCATGTAGCGGCAGGTCTGCGGCAGTCACAACGGGACAAGATGCACGATGGATGAGTGACGAGAATCAGTTTCCGAGTGGCCGGAAGAATAACGATGCAAGCAGCCTGAAGAACGGCGAACTACAGTGGCGAACGAGAACGAGCGGCCGTCTCCGGGAACGAGCGCCCGTCTCCCTATGTAGCAGGTGAACGTCGAATGATGAAAGACGAATAAGAACGAACGGAAGTCATCCTTGTGCAGCAGGTGAACGGCGAACGATGAACGGTGAATGCTTCACTTGCTTTATAGTTCAGGAAGGTTGAGATGGTTACCTTAGCCTTCTTCATGTAGAGGGGCGGGACTGCGAACGGGAACGACGAATTACGAACGATGAATGGCCAGAGCAGTGATGTTGACGTGGCGGCCGCTGGAGCTTGCGTTGAGCTTCAAAGACCGACGAATGCTGCGATGGTCCTCAGTGGCGAACGGGAATGGGCTTAAGTGGTGGGACTTGCGAACGGGAACGACGAACGGGAACGACGAATGACGAACGGGAGACCTCATCGTAGTGGTAGGTCTTACGAACGGGCACGACGAACGAGAACGACGAACGACAAACGATGAATGACGAACGGCCAGAGCAGCGAAGTTGAGAGCGGCCACAGGAGCTTGCACTGAGCTTCAAAAACCGACGAACGACGTGGTGGTCACGAGCGGGGAACGGGAATGACACCGGTGATGACATAGTAAGGCCAGCAGACGCCAAGCAGGAAGACGCACGGTGCGATGAGCTGCAAGGACCGATGAACGTCAACGAGAGCGGTGGGCGGTGCGATGAGCTTCAAAGACCGGCGAACGGGAACGACGAACGATGCGATGGGCTTCAAAGAACGACGAACGGCGAACGACGAATGGCGAACGACGAACGAAAACAAGATGGCGGGTAACATAGCGAAGCGACCGTGATGGTTGCGTGGAGGAAAAGAGATGGCAACTGGCTTGTCCATCCGCCATTTATAAGAGGCCTGCACACGCGACACATGCACAGTGGGTGTGCGAACTGGGCCTATCTGCGTTTTTGTTTCCTCCAGGGTAACATGCACTCAGGAATAGGGCATCCAATCCCGAGACATATTTGTAATCCTTGGCTTTCGGGATTCTTTTCTCTCAATCCCGGGACCCCGGGATTAATCACGAACTTCGGGATTTATTCTTATTATTTTCAGTGGCAAAAAAAAAAATTACATGAATGGAAGGTTGCGTTTAATACCTTCACTGTATAGACCGTGCGGAGGATCGGATAGACCGTGCGGAGGATCGATAGACCGTGCGGAGGATCGTGGATAGACCGTGCGGAGGATCGTGCGGAGCTGACATGTCCAGAAATCATCCTAAATTGTCACTCATTTTGGTGTTTTGAGACCTGTTTTTAACCAATGGGTGAGTTACACTCGTGCATGAGTTATTCAAGGTCATTTGGTGAGTGGTTTGGTTGCTGCAAGTGACTTTAGAGATTAGTTGCTGGTGTTTCAAGTTTGTGTTTTCATCTGTTCTGTGGAGGAGGCCATCTTCCCTGAAATTCCATTACCCAATACAAATCTGAAGTGAGAGTTCAAGTCGTGCCTGGGAACTTTTATTTTTTATTTTTATTTTTCTTAATCCAAACTTTTGAGGGTTCTTGAGCCGTGTTGTCGTCTTGAAGCCCCGATCTCTTTTCCGCAATTTTAAACTTTTTTACTTTTTAAACTGAATTTTTTTTTTAACTTTTTATTTTTTTCAACGTTTTTACTGCCAGAACATGAGTTTGCTTACTAGCACTCCATCAGCTATGACTGTACTGCTCTCACCCAGGACCAAATCCTTCGTCGACGTACAGTTTATTTCGAAGCAGAAGGCTCACCTCAGACTCCTCGTGATGTACCAAGCAGAATGAATATTCCTGTTACAAAATCTATGGTTTCTCCTGTGGTTCAATCGTCACATTCATGCATTTTTAGCGTATCCGGAAACCCTGATATGGAGTTGAATACTTCTACACCAGAAACATTTACGCATTCTATATAGGACAACTCTCAACTGTTAAAAAGCATCGATAGCCTAAACTCTTCTATTTCGATCTTGAGACTTGAGCGTGACTTTGAAATTGCCGCCATAAATTCCAGACTTGTAAATCTAGAAGCTGTGGTAAATGATCGGCTTGCCTTAAAGAGCATGGAACACTTGCCAGACCTTGGCCATTTTTCAAACCGAGTCCAAGACCCGGCAGGTGGTGCCTCACTTACGGACTTTGTTGACCGTGAAATACATCACTTGCATGCCGTGGAAGAAAAACTTTTTAAATTTGAGACCTCTGTCAACAAAACCTTAAATGATTTTCAGTCACTCGTCGAGATTAATTCAAGGAATCTTGTATCTAAAATCAAAAATCTCCTGTTGAAACAGTCAAATTTTTTCTGCGAAGTCATCGAAGCTAAGCTGCAGTGTCACGAAGACCATCTCTTAAACAGATTAACAAACTTAACTACTGCAATAAATATTGAGGGAAAAAAGAAGAAAAACACAAATGCAAACACTGGAAATGAAACTGGATTACCAGGCTGTGCTTCTACCGGTATTGTGCAAATTCGCTCAATTCTGTCAAACACTAAAGAAGGGCATCTTCAGTTACTCTCCAGCCATGTTGAACCCTCTGAAATTGAAACTCCTTCATATTCTGCGACACTTTCGGACCCACAAAGCTCAAAATGGGTAACAGTCCGAAAAAGTCCGTAAAGATGATGCCTGTGGAGTTGGTGAAGTAACATGGTATGGTCCAACTACTATCGTGGGTGACTCGCACGTCAGGAACCTCAGAGGCGGCATTCACCCTTCTACCAAAACTTGGACCATGCCAGGTGCTAGGGCACAGGACCTGATTGCAAGATTGCCAGAGGCTCTAGGAAGTACTGACCCGGAGTCATCATTCATTATGTGCGCTGGTTCTAACAATCTTCCACTTGATCCCCCGAGCCGCATTGTGCTGCATCTATCAAATGTAACCAACTCTATTCGATCTGTAAGACCGACTGTCAAGATCTCTTTGATCGGTCTTTTTCCACGGTTGGACGTGAAGAACAACGAGATTGATAGAGCTGTTGCTCACACAAATGTACTTTTGAGAAAACTCTGTGTGAACAAACAATTTAATTTTGTTTCCATTGACAGTGAAATTTGTGGTGACCATACTCTTTTAGCTAGGGACGGGTTACACTTGACCAGTAGAGGAAAGAACAGGTCACAGCGTGAACTGAATTTTCTGCACTCTCCTTTGGAAAACATGATTCACTAACGGGGAATAATCCCATCTCACAGGAAATTCTTAAAGTGCCACCCATATTGTCTGGTGATCTGAAATGTATCTCTTTAAATGCTAGGAGCCTAGTTAGAAATATGGGGTGCTTCAGGGCACTTTTGGTGGGGGAATTTTTTGATCTCATTTTTGTTGTTGAGACATGGCTCCATGATGGGCTCACGGATGCTATGGTGGTGGGAGGTCTCCAGTATGGTGTAATAAGACGGGATCGAGGTTCTCGTGCTGGGGGTTTATTGGTTTTGTACAAGCTGGGGTTGGAGGTTGTCTGTGGCCTGGTGGCTGAGGATGCAGAGGCTACATCTATTTTAATGCCAGCCTAGAAACTTAATTGTGTGTTATGCTACTTGCCAGACAGTTTTGACGACCTGCAAATCGGAAAATTGGGTTTGTTTATTAATGGGGCCGTTAGGTCAACTTTCTCAAATATTATACTAGGTGACTTTAATCTGTCGACTGTGGATTGGGGACATGTTACTACCAACAATAGACATCATCGGGCTTTTTTGGAGCTCATAGCACCACTTGGTCTGCACCAGCTTGTCTCCGAACCTACACGTGGGGACAATATTATTGACCTGATCTTCACCCAGGATGATCGGTTGATTTTTGATCTGTCGGTGGAATACCACCTAAGTAATAGCGATCACAGTATGGTGTCTTTTCATGTACACTGCACCTTTTCTGAATCCCACCTGTTGGCGATATCACCAGGAAAATAGACTTTGATAGGCTAAGGGCATCTTTGGCAGATTTCGACTGGAATACTTCAATCTTTATGAAATGCCCAACAGTTGAACTTGCCTGGGACTGTTTTCTTGGCCTACTCCATGATCAGGATTGAGGTTCGAGGGGGCCACTCTAAGAAACAGCATGTCCCTCACAACATTGTCAAGCTTGGCCGTACTAAATTAAAACTTTGGAAAAAACACAAGAATGCGCCATCTGAAGAGACACTGAATTGCTATAATGAGTGCCGTAAACAGTACTCTGCCTTGGTTGAGGCTTGGCATAGTTCATGCCAGGCAGCAATTATCTAGGATGGAAGTTCCTCGGCCCTTTTCCGTTTTTATCGGCAAAAAACTGGAACTTCTCGTTTCCTGCCCCCATTTCGATTAGGTGACAAGTTCATTGCTGATAACCAAGAAAAGGCGGAGGCCCTAAATGAGATCTTTGCAGCTAATGGCGATGACTCTGTACGATGACTCTGTACTCCAGCCACTAGCCCAAATGCAACGGGTGGATGAGTTTTGTGTCCATGTGTTATTCTTGCCTTCTATTGTTCGTTGCACTATCTCCAAACTTAAGCCGAGCCATGCCCTGGGTCCAGAAGGATTCTCAGCTTTTTTTATAAGCAGCTGATAAACGAACTAAGTTACCCGTTAGCAAAAATTTTTGAGCTCACTTATCTTTCGGGAAGGGCGCCCAGTATTTGGCGGTCTGTACTTGTTGTTCCGGTGTTTAAAAAGGGGAATACATCGGATCCAAGAAACTACCGTCCGATTGCCTTGACAGCAATACCGTGCAAACTAATGGAATCTATCATTAGAAATCATATGATGAACTACTTAGAAAGAGGTTCACTTATTCACCAGGACTAGTTTGGTTTTATGCCAGGCCGTTCTGCGACCTATCAACTTCTAGTAGCACTTGATAGGTGGACAAATGCTCTGGATTTGGGGGCATCATCTGACGTCATCTACTTTGACTTTCATAAGGCCTTCGAATCTGTAGTTCATCGGAAACTGATTTTCAAACTACAGGTTATGGGCTTCGGTGGCCAAATTTTGCAATGGATCACAGCCTTCCTTGAGGGGCGCACCCAGAGGGTACGAGTGGGGGAAGTTCTATCTTCAGTTTCCAATATTGTGAGCGGGGTCCCTCAGGGCTCTGTACTTGGCCCGTTGCTGTTCATAATTTATATAAACTACCTATCTTGTACCAGCTCAGGTATAAATGATTTGAAATTTGCTGATGATCTGAAACCTGGAACTGAGATCATTTCTGTGCAGAATACTATCGCTTTCACAACTGAGATTGTAAATGTTTCAGACTGGTCAAAAACTTGGCAGCTGCCACTCTCTGTTCCAAATTGCGTCACATTCCATATAGGATGCTTAAATCTGAGCCACACATACAGGCTGAACAACACCCCGATGCCTGATGTGGACGAGGTTCGTGACCTGGGGTGTGGTTTACGTCGAACCTTAAACCTTCCTTGTACTGTAGTAAGATTACTGCTCTGGCTTTCCGTCGGCTTTCAATTGTGAATTTTTTTTTTATTTCAGGCAGTATACATATCCGGGTCTGGGCATTTAAAGTCTTTGTGCGCCCATTACTGGAGTATGCCACCCCCGTGTGGTCGCCTTCCTTGCTTAGAGATATTGATATGGTCGAGTTGGTCCAGCGACGATTCACAAAAGGTTTGCCTGGTTTCAAGGAAATTCGGCCGGAGAACGCCTGGAAAGGCTAAAATTAGAACCTCTGCAACTTCACAGACTGAAATTCGATCTTGTGCTCACCTTTAGGATTTTGCGAGGTTTCTTATCTGCGGACCTGCCTTTCTTCGACCTGAGCCCTCTTCACTTCACTAGAGGCCACTCTTTGAAGGTTTTAGTTCAACCCTCGAGACTGGAGTGTCGTCGGTATTTTTTTTCTGTGAGGGTGGTTCCTGTTTGGAACTCCCTGACTGAGGAAGCAGTCTCGGCGACCTCTGTGAGTATGTTCAGAAGAATTTTAGATAAATTGCCGCTATCCAGGTTCTTGAGGCGGCAGTATTAATTATAAATTACCATGCAGCATTCTTTCGGATTGGAGTCAGTGGCTCACCGCCCTTCCAACGTCCGCACCACTTAGTAGTGGGAAACCTTTTTATTATATTATTATTATTATAAATGACTCACAAGATGAAAACTTAGTGAACACAGCTTGTTGGTAGCACGTTCTTCGTTAATTTGAAATGATCTGCTATTTTTTCGATGTTTAAATCAATGGGAGTATTTTTAAGTTGTTATTTTTTAATCTAGCTGTGATACATTTTGCACTCTGTAGAATGTGCTACAAAATTTTGAAAATCGATTCATTGGTTCTATTTCTAGGTGGGGCAAAATTTCTCCAAGATAGCAACAACAACAAGAATATTGTAGCCACATTCAAATAGCGTTCAAAAGGCCCCGGGCCTTATTCACACCTACGTTTTTAGCTATAAAACTTTAAAATCGGTTCATTGGTTTGCTATCTAGGTGAAAGCAAAATTCCCCCAGCAAAAATAACATCAACAGTACTGTAGTCATATTAAAATGAAGTCATATTCAAAGTGTGTGTAGAAATGTCGTGGTCCTTAATTAATATCTACATTTTAAATTATAATTACTGGAAATTTGTTCACTGGTTCGATCTCTAGTTAAGAGAAAATTTTCCTCAACAAGAAGAACATCAACAAGAATATTGTCACATTAAAATAGTCTTTAAAAGGCTCTACGGCTTATTCATTGTTTAAGCTACAGAACATGAAAATTGATCCATAGGGTCGATCTCCAGGTAAGGGCAAAGAACCTCAACAACAAGAATACCAACAAAAACAACAATAAGAAATTGCCATGCTGTGGCGGCTAAACGGTTCTATCGCTGTCACTAAAATTTTTAATGTCGTGAAAAAGTTATGAAGCCACTCCAACTACCGAATTTCGTTGGTGTATGTCAATTCCGGAGGGAACTATAGGTTTTCAAAGTTTGACTTTCATTATGGGGTTGGGGGGATTGAGGCTTAATGGCGCGTCGACAGCTTGGTCATTAGCGCCAACCTCAGTCACAGTGCAGTTGTCCGGGTCGCCACTGCACCACACATTACGGAGATATTATTCAAACTCCTAAACTAAATCATGGAAGTTCACACTGAGGCTTATACAAGGACCGATGTTGCAGTCCTTTTGACCAATGACGCTGCAATAACGAGACAAATAAATAAAATACAGCTTTAGTATTTTTTGTGTGTGCAATTGTAATTACGTGTTAACTTTCATTTCTCTTTCCCACACCATGGTAAGCAAAAGACGAATTTTTATCCATTTTATTTGATGGAGTTGCAAGGACACTGAAGAATATTTGAATTCCAACCTTGTTCTATAATTTAGATGCTGTTACTAGTAGTTAGACTTGAAACTGTAGATGAGAGGAAGGCAACATTAAATTCACGAAAAAAAAAGAATTAATTTATAACTTTTTTATACGAATTTAGTCTAATTTCAATCCCGTAAATCCCGAGATTTAGGTAGCCAAAATCCCGGGTTTTTCGGGACTAAAAAATGACCGGGATCCCGGGATCCCGGGATTCGAGATCCCGGGATTGGATGCCCTACTCAGGAACTGAATGCAAGAAATTTACAGGTAGTGTATTTTTCCTTCCCGGCAATTAGAAATGCTGTTATCTTAATTTACAAAAACAGAACGTAATCAACGTTTGGTATTGGGTAAGGTCACTCCTCATCACATCTGGGGGAGGGGGGTGGATGGGCACCGATGGAACCCATTAGGACCAGACGATGAAAAAACCGGCATGCAAAAAAAAAGCTACTGTGCTATATGGCCCTCATTTTGAAAAGTTTGCGGATCTCTACCATAAAAGGAACTGATCGCACGCAATGTCCTCTTGCATGAGGACATTGTATTGCAATGCTCTCCTTGTAAAAATAATGAAGGATAAAAGCAAAAAAAAAGAATTAACCACAAGCAACACAAACCGAAACACAAACCACCAGTCGGACCCGAGACCTTGAAAACCGGGCAATAGGAAAACCCACAGCTACCTGCCTTAGCAGTCCGGTCTTGGGTCCTTCTGATGCTTCGTGTTTCGTTTGGTATTGTTTGGGGTTTGTTTCATGTGTGTGTTCAAAAAAAAAAACTGACCTGAGTTTCTACTCAGAGATTTTCACGTTTTTATTTTAGTTACGCTTGATAAAGGGTGGCATATTGGCCCGAAACGTTGCGAAATTTTATATACATGTTGCACCATTCAGGCTTTTTATTCATTCACTCTTTGTAAAAAGGCTATATAGATCAAAATACAATGGCGGACAAGAGAATAACATGGCAGCTATTTCACAATGTGTCAGGGAAGTAGGAAAAAATACAACAGGAGGCGGAGAGGAAATATCCAACGCAATAATGCCAGTATAGAGATATACAATTAGAAAACAATAAAAGAAAAAAAAAACAGTGAATGAAAAGATGTCGAGTGTGCCTTCCAGAAGACATAAGTAGCGGCATATTGTCGTTGCACAATAAAGATTACAATAATATACACTCCGGCGGACGCTTGCGTCATTATTGTCAAAATGAATACGACAGGAATTAATTACTTTAAGGTGGCTATTGAGCGAATAACAGGCTGTAGCATCTAGGGCGGTCTACCATTATTTAGTTCTAAGTAGCACTTGAATTCAGCAAGCCAAGGAATGCGTAAAGAGATTTATTTTTTTGTAAACAAACAAGCCACGTGCCTCCTTAACCGTTGAATGTAAAGTTGGTGCGTCCACGTGCACCGGGGAGCAAGCGGTCAAGGTTAAATGTATCATTAGTGTTTCAAAATCTGCGTTTCAAAACGGTCGATAGCTGGAACAAAGCGACCGTGTTGTCGTTACTGGCTTACGTGGGAACACCAACTTTTCACTCAGTAATAAGGAGACACGTAGCTTGTTTGTTCCGTAAAAAGAAATTTATTTGTGTGTTCCTTCGTTTGTTGAAAGCAACGGCTAGACAGGAATAGACATCGGTAAACGAATGTAGACTGAAGCCTGTCATCTGGTGGTAATCCCCCTTTAAGTAAAGGTTGTCTAGTGGGTACAGGGCTAAGTACTACATCGTTAAAGTACAGATACCAACTACCAACTAAAGGGAGTTTACGGATGTTGAAGTGAAGCGTAAGGTATCACTTCCCAGAGCGCAGAACGGCATTGATTCCTAACAACTTATAAATTTTGTAAATATTAACATCGGGGAGGGGGGGGGGGTTGCCCGTAAGTAGCTGAAAGGGGACACCCCCCCCCCTTCTTTAATGCTGAAAGGGTAATTTTTTAGGTCTAAAACTATTTTTCCTTCACGATGCCAATGATTACGACACCAAAAAAAAAAAAAAAAGAAGTTGAAAGTTTGTTTAAAAAGTAGGTTCCACAAACAAAAATAAACAAAGGCAACGTAAAGAGGCTTGCATCTTTTTTTATTTTCCATGTAACTTGAAACAAAAATGCATTATTTGAAAGCTACAATATTAATAACAGCTACAGCTAATTTACTTTCAAATAATGCATTTTCGTTTCAGGTTGCATGGAAAAATAAATAAATAAATAAAGATGCAAACTTCTTTACGTTGCCTTTTCGTCTTAATTGTTAGACTGCCTGAGCTAGAATTGAACCCACGACCTTTGAGACCACTAGAGTCCGCTTACCCATACTGACATGTCACGGCGGTAGGACTTCGGCCTTTATCTCAAAGATCGTGGCTTCAATTCCCGCTCAGACAAGCTAACATTTAAGTCCAAACGGCAACGCATATAGGTGTGTATCTGTATTTATGTATCACGTTCGAGCCATTTGACTTTCCATCTTGCTTATATACAATGAAAATGTTTCATCCCATTCAATGTGTTTTTGGTGGATTTGTGTTTCTGAGAGCTGCAACTGCTTTAAACCCTGTTACCAAGGAAGAGAAAGGAGCACCTAAAAACTAACACCGTATAGAAACGAAACATTTTAAATATCTGAACTGGCTACAAGTTTACAGGATGCAAAAAAAAAAAGGGAAAAAAAAGGTCCTGGTAGCTCGTACACAACCCTACGAAATTTGTGATATCCACCCAAAACCAAAGCTGGTGTAAAAAGCCGCCAAGTTTCCAAAAAGGATCGGCCTTTGAAGGTAGTGATATCATTCAACCAGGGAAAGGCCGCCAAGTTTAATCCTATTAGTTGATTGCACCGAATAATACTTTTGACGTTAAATGAAAAGTTGAAGATTGCTACAGCGAGTAGCAATCTTCTGTTTTCATTTAACTTTCGAACTATTAGTCGGTGCGATTAACTTGGCTAATAAGATTAACCTTGGCGGCCTTTCCCTGGGTGAATGATATCACTACCTTTCAAAGGCCGATCCTTTTTGGGAACTTGGTGGCTTTTTACACCAGTTTTGGTTTTGGATGGATTTCTCCTGCCCGGGCGAACTTACTTAAAGTATCTTTAAAATTATGGTTGCACAATTTGAAAGCATTCAATGCTAGTAGACGAAAGACCTTTGTTATTGTAGCTGTTTTTTTTTTTTTTTTTGGTCATGTATTTGTTTTGCCAATTTAATTTAGTTTGAAAAAGGAGCTGAAGAGTAAAATAAAGGATCTTTTAGCAATCTCACTATTTTTTTTTAAATAATTTTATTATATTCGATTCTAATGAGAGCCTTAACCGAGGTCCTTCATTGTTGCAAATTGCTTCTCTTTCAATAACCTTTTTAAACTTTAAAAAACGAAGTTAAATCTACCGTCCTGCTAAATGTAGGGTATTGGCTTTATTAGGGTTATGCGTCGTGCTCCACACTGTCTTGTTCAACTGTTTATATTCACTTTATCTATTATTTTAGCAATTCGCGGTTCTGTTGGTTCTCACTTGCAGTAAGGTTAATCGGAGAAAAACCAGGTCCAAAAAAAAACTCGTACTTATAAACAAACTGACCGGAAACCTACAATTGCGTTGCAGTAAGAAGAAAGGTGTCTTCAAACCCAGTGAAAACTTAACTGTAACTGTAAAAATGTGCTTGGAAACACGCCACGGGCAATAAAGTGGATTAGCATTGACATCCTTTCATGAAAGACTCTGGCTATAGGGTAGCAACCATTCGACCGAGAACCGCCTGTTGTCAACCAAACTCTCTGAAGCAAATCAGGTGGAGATTTTGAATTTTCATTGGATTGTTGTTGGTGACATCGCATTGATGATTTAGCCTAGCATAGCTTTTTTTCGAATGGCAACAGCTGCTGCCATATGAAGATCTCAAGGGAAGAACGATCGATATCCATTTCATGAAAAATGAGGTAGCACTGCCATCGTGAGACTGTGAACTAGCAATGTGCATAGCATTACCAGCAATGTGAACTAGCAATGTGCATAGCATTACTTAAAACGATCAGAAACGCTCAATGCTCCTAAAATTCTCATACGAAAATATACTGTAAGGGCGCGTTTATGCAGCGACTCGCCTTTGCATTCTCGCAGCTAGAACTCAATCGCGATGGCAAAGGTGACATTGCCATGGTAACAACGCTAAATGGATTAGCTAAATCCGACATTGTTTGAGTAAATACTTGCAGTCTTATAATCCGTGCCAATAATATAAAGAATTCCTCATGACGAAACAATTTTCCCAAACGCTTCTGAACTCACGTTATTAGCTGTTTTCGTTGCGAGGCGGCAGACATAAAACCGCCACCATGTTGGAATTTGAGGTGATTTCTAGCTTCTAGCTGCGATAATGCAAAAGCGAGTGGGAGCGTAAACGTGCCCTAATGGAAAGAAGGATCAATGTCCATAGCGATCAACCGAAAAGCGACCAATGTCCGTACCGCTCAACCAAAGAACGATCATCGTCTTCACTCAACGATGCTGAATGCATAGCGACACCGACTACGTGTCAAGGTTAGGAAAAACTTAAGTTTGGCCTGTTTTCTGTTAATTTATTTGATATTGTGGGATAATATATGTATAGAAAGCATAGAGCATACCAAAAAAAAAGGTTTTACCATTGTATAACTCCCGGATACTTTAAACATTAAAGTCAAAACACGAAAAATTGACATTGATAGTTTTTCCCTTGAGCTCTTCATACAGGATGTGAGGACAAGTAATTACTAGATGGTTTGCAACAATGCCGAGGAGAATACTGGATAGGTTAGGTTACTTTTATTTGAGTACTAAGGGCCTTAAATGCCATACACTCACCTTAATCCAACACTATCTTAACCTACACCAACATTTCAAGACAATACATGGCATTAACACTGCTATGAACAATGACAGCAGAGTTGGAACCGAAGGCAAGGTTTTTGCCGTCATCGGAGGCAGTCGTGTAAATTTCGTATTTTTCGAGACATTGTTGCAAACTAGGTATACCTCATTTTTTCCATGGTCAATTAGAGTTATTTTTTAATTTTTCTGCGGCGGGTTGTCGGCCATTGTTTTCTCTTGTTTTCGGCCTTTTCTGTGGATCAACCCCATTTAATTGTTACAATCCTGATGGCTACCATCGATTCTTCCAACAATCATTTATACAGCACGTAGTTATACCACTTCTTGTAGCAATGGTTGATTGTTGAATTTTTTCTTAACTTAAATTCCATCACCTCCAGTAGTATGAATTGGCTGTTAGTATGAGTAAGTTAAATTTAAACTTGTAGTATCGGCAAGCTTGAATGTACTTAAGTCTAGTTCCACTACACACTTTTTTTTTTTGGTGTGAGTTGAAAATGGGACTATTATTGACATATTTTGAGTTTTTGAATATCCTTAAGCCGAGTACCGGAAAACTTAACTGTTCGTTAAATCTAGTTTCCTGTACAGTTGCTTGCTTAGTGTGGGTTAGATATTGACGTGTCGATTTTTTAAATATATAATTCTATTATATTGCTTATTCATTTTACCTACCGATAGTGGTTATTTTGAATGTGACATAAAAATGTTATATTGGGCTAACGAATGTGACTTTTTTTTTATATTTGTTCGGTTAAAGTTCGAAGCCAGGGTAGATTAGTAGGCAGAGACGCTTTTCTGAAAAAGTGTTATAAAATAAGACTTGCTTCCACCAACGGCACCAGAAGGCTTGTCAGGTTCTCATACTAGGCGAACCTTGAAATAAAAAAATGGCGGCATCGCTGCCATTGTAAGCATGGTAATAACAACAATGTGTGTGAAAAATGACGAAATACTCCTGCATGGGCAACATCCGATGTTGAAAATGTTCTATTCAAACTGTTAAGTTCGTTACAATAAACGTAAACCACGGATGAATCTTTAGCCTGAACAGCCGATGAACGCAATTCTCGGACGTTCTCGGAACACAAAATCATACATTGTACTTAAATCCACTCGTACGACAACCTGTTTTAAAATTGAATGTTGGATTTTAAAAAAATAAACTTGATCAGCCAGTTGTGATCTTCTTAAAATTATTTTGATGTCCGAATCCTACATAGGATATTTTTAACGATTAGTTTTGTATTCATATCGTGATCAATTTGTTTTAGTGACGCTAAATAGTTTTGATCCCCAGGAGGCTTTTTGCTTCCTGTTACTTGACGACCGCTCTGGCGGTAAATTGCTGAAAGCTGGTATTAGTTTCATCGAAATGTTATCGTTGTCAGTGAATGAGTGGCACTACCTACATATCTGCCCTGTTCGAAGCATTCAACGTCATAAGACTAACTACCGCATTTGCGGTTGTTGGAAGAATCAATTGCTGCAAGCAAACGAAAATTAGAAAACTAAAATTGTACTCATGTATTAACCATTTGCAACAATCAAATCTTCCAACAATCGAAAACGTGGTAGTTACACCAATGCGAGTAACAATCAAGCATGGGTACAACTAATGATCATTACCACTTTTTGCAACAGTAACCTCCTAGGCGGAGCCGAGGAGTATTTTGTTAAATCCGAGGCGATACAAAACCATATTCTCCGACCAACTGCTGCAAACAGTAATACGTGTCTTGCACTTATACTTGATTGTTGCTTGATATTTTAGTTGATAATGACTTGACACGTTAACAACTAAAGAATCTCCAAGGAGGTCTCTACTTGGTAACGTGAAATTATTATCAATGCTATGTCATGTATTGTGTTGTAGTTGATAATGGCTTGGCATGCCAACAACTGAAAAATTGCCTAGGTAGTTTTTATTGTTAACCTGCCAAGTCATTCTCAAGTCCTCGTGTTGCGAATATGCATTTATAACAATGTACTTACGACATAATATGTATAGGCTATTGCCCGCTTCCCGAGTCGAGGCGCATTCACTGTTATTGTTATTGCAACATCGTCCTTGTTCGCTAAAGGGGAAAATCGGCATTAAGATTCGTTTTTGTGTACACATTGTTGCACGCACGGTCGCATTGTCAAGCTTTTTGATCAAAAGAACGTCAGCACGATTCGTTCTTTGTTGTGAGTGTGCTGGCCCTGTGTCGATCTCAGTACTCCTGGCCTGGGATGAAGTTATCAAGCTTGTTGCTTTTTTACAAGCATTGTTGTATAGTACTTGGATGTCTAAACTGGGTGATAAGGCATTTGTATCTTCGATGGAGGCAATCAAGTATGGCTACCAGATAACTTTCTATTGCAAAGTTTTAAAAGATACTATTTCAAAATAAGTCACTAAAAATAACAACACATGATACGAGATAAAAAAAAATACAACATATTTTGAAGCAAACCATATGTGTTGGCTTCATTATTCAGAGGATAAAGAGTTTAAAAAAAACAAGGCGTACATCACACACGTGTCGCCATGTTAAGAGTTTTTGTTAGCAGCTTATTTTTTTGCACTCCGAATTACATGGCGACATGTATGCCTTTTTGTAATCTGTTGTCCCTGAATAATGAAGCCATCACGTCAGTTGTACCCTTCTTATGCGTTATGATTTTTAATGACTTAGTTTGAAATTCTATTTTAAAAGCATTTTTTACACTTTTAAAAACATCAACGAAAGTTACGTAGGGTATTTTCCAATGTAACTTTTTGAATGGGGAAAAAGCACTGCAGCGAACATGACATCATCGTGACATTACAGTGACATCACATTGTTTCTACCCCATTACAGAGTATTGGTGATTTTTGGGTCAGCACAACGGTGGCACAAAAGTCTGCCCAAAAATTCCTTTTTGAACTGGCACTCAGTCCCCTGGGTTTTGCAGTTTTCCATTTATTAAGAACAAAGTAATTGCACGTAACTTTCCGCAATTGGGACAGACAGTAACTCTTTTTCAAACATTCCGTAATGTGTATACAGGTGCTTACTTCCATGTTGGCTCTCCGCTGGAATGAATTTTGCCCCATTATGTCAAGCGTACGGAAATGCTCCAAACCCACTCATTTGTCAGGTTTTCACTCCGGTGTGAGACGGTTATGGTACATTAACTCAAAATTACGTAACTGTCTCAAAAAATATTACGCGTGGAAGAGACGAAACAGTGAGCCGAATGTTATGTTAAGTGTGTGTATCTTTGTGGTATTCGTAGCAGATCCTACAATCTACATGAATAAAAACGAGTTGCAGTGTTATAAAACTGCCACCCGACCCAGACAGCACCCGACCAACGCGGACACCCGTCTAATAATAACTCTATTCGATTGTTACCAATAAACTGATAATAAACTGAAACGATGGATGAAACAATGCTTCAGTTCAGGTATGTGCTTCTTAATATTAAACAGCTGGCTAAAGGTTGTGCGGTTGTTGTCTTAGTATTGTGCCTAGTACAAAGATGCGGCTTTCAAGCCATGCGTTCAGTCTACCCTACTTACAAGCTAATGTACAGCTAAATAAAACAAGCCTTACAAACAGGAGACACTAAAGGCACCACACAACACAACTCTCTCACAGGAGGAAACATTTCTGCATTGATTGTCAACAACAATGGCCTTACAAACATGCACACTACCTCTGAATGGCAGCACTCAGCGCAGTTTACACTACCTCTCACTGGATGGCAGCACAAAGCCATTTCTGCACGAGTGTGTGAAAACACAAAACGAACATTTGCAGAGTTGTTTTTGTATTAAACAAATACATAAATTTTCCCACGATCACTCCTCCCTACATTTTTCATGTTTCAACCCTGCTCTCTTCTCGTTTCCTCCCCTAACCTCCATCCCTACCTTTACTCCGACGTATTGTCTGCATTGTTGAAGACGCCTTCTGCTCCGGGGTTGACGTAGTGGACAATTAAAATAAAACGATTAATGAAACTCGGTTAAATATTGAAAAAAAATGACAAAGCCAGAGGGCTAAAGGCTTCGACTTTGCTGTAAAAGGCGTATTTATTTATTTACGGTGGAAATATTCATATGAAAGTGCATGGAGTTCGGGCCAGGGGAGGCGCTGATTGAGTGAGCGAAGTGAACAATAATCAGCAATTGTTAGCCAATGTGCGCAAACTGAAAATGTAACTTTTAACGTATAAAACAATGCTTCACTTATATACAACTTAATATTAAACCGCTGGCTAAAGGTTCTGTCGTTGTAGATGATTAAAATTAAAGGTTAGTGAAACTCGGTTAAATGTTGAACAAAAAAGACAAAGCCGGCAGGCTAAAGATTTACACTTTGCTGTACAAAGGTGTATTTGTTTATTTCCGGTGTACAAAGGCGTATTCCTTTAATTTTCGGTGGAAAAGTTCATATGTTATGTAAGTGCATGGACTCCGGATCAAGGTAGGCGCTGATTGAGTGAGCCAAGCCATCGAAAATCAGCGTTTGCTAGCCAGTGAGCGCAAAAACATATAGACGGGATACACGCCTTCCGTATCAAACACATGAAAAAGGAAATCGGCCCAGTGTTTTAAACGGTGCACCAAACACCAAACACCTAGCTTCAGCTAGTCCTGAATAACACAGTCTGTTTTAATTTGTAGGTTAAATATTTTCTTTTAGTTGACTTTACGCTGTTAATACCAGGAAATAGATCCAAAACAATACATTGAAGGTTATGAACATTGTCGGGAAGAGAAGGCGAGAGCATCTGTCAATCTGATTGTTGGCAATCCAGGAGAAACACGCACACTTTTTGGGTTTGTGTTGTTTGCTCTTGGATAAAGTGACGGGATCCTTTAAAAAGTTGTCAATCTGAAAAAAAAAAAGATATACGGTTGCAAATGAACTGAAACCTACACTTCAATTCGTAAAAAAAAAAGTTTTGCAATTAAGCCATGCAAAGTACAAAAAAAAATGGTTCTCAGGCACTCCAGCATCGATTTTTTTGTCAGAAATAAAAATAATTGACGCGGCATTAATGAGTGACTTTTCCAAACTCAGTATTATCGCACCAAATTATTATTTTGGGGGGGTTTCTGAAATCCGATCTATGCTTGCTTTGAATAAAAATTTCCGAAAAATAACTTTTGAAATGCTATGTTGAAGCAATCTGGCTTTTCATTTTTTTTTATGTTCTTTTTTAATGTTCTTTTTTTTTCTTTTTTTTTTTTAGAGCATTGCTGCGGTCGTTGACCTTCCCCTTGCAGTAATATCTTTCCTACAATGAGAAACAAAAGCTTTAACCATTATTTGGATGGATTGCATTTGGTAGATGAACGTGTCGTGACATACACGTATGCTGGTGTTCGTTTGTTTTAGTTTTGAAAAGTACCGAAACGGTAATTCAGGATGGCGTTAGTATCAGCGCAAACTGAACGTGGGACAAAAACTTTTTACACGTGACCCGATTTGCATACACCTTGCCATTCGACTTGATTTCCCCAAGACGAAGGTTGGGTCGTGCATTTCGGCCGCCATTTCTGCCTCTTATGAGAGGGGAAAATGGTGGTTTTTATCCTTTTAAATTGATGGTATTGTACCCTTTTATTTTATTTTTATTTTTATTGTGATGATACTTTTACATAGGATGACTTAGTGCCATGCTTTAGTTTTATTAAGTAGGCCTGATGACGAAAATTGAAAAATTTCGAAACGTTGTTCGTGTTTTTATCTTGTAGCACTGCTTGGTTTTTATTTTAATAATCTGTTACGGTGCTTTTTTACTCCAATACCCTATTCTCGCATGCACAGTAATTTAGGTGGTACTCTACAGTATTAATTTATTCGACCCAAATCAGTTTCGCTTCATAGCGGGATGTTCTACTACACTTCAATTATTAAAAAAGTATGGATGATTGGTCACTGGGATTGGAAGTTGAAGCATGAACGAATGCCTTCTTGATCGATTATGTAAAAGCTTTTGAGTCCGCATCCCACACTAAATTGTGCAAAACCTTATTAGAGTCGATTAGACTGTCTGTCTGTCTGTCTGTCTGTCTGTCTGGGTGTTCGCGCTATAGCGTTTTAACGAATTATCGGATTTCTGTCAAAATTTGCACACACATTCTATGGCATATTTCTAGGTCTAAGTTCGAAAATCGGTCGAATCCGTTGGGGAAATCCTCCGCTAGAAATAATCAAAGATTTTTGTTCGCAGCAAACGTACGAGGTTCGTTATTTTTTCTTCAGCCGACTGACGTCATCCATTTACGACCAATTACTGGGAACTATGTAGCCTTCGTCAGCGACTGACGTCACCACCAACCGACCAATGGCTGGCAACTTGCTATTATTATTATTATTATACAGATCACTGACGTAAGCACGCGGCCCACTGATCTGATACGTACGAAGTAGATAACACGCTGGTATAGTCATGCCGGCATGCGAAATTAACGTAGACGTGGGCTACTTATTTGGACAATCGTTCATGACTTTAATGCTTAGTACTTTTTTTTCGGAGGGGGAGGAGAAATATTTAAAACAACTTCTACTGTATGACATTTGTTTTTTGGTTGTTGTCAGAAGAGGGGAGGGGGAATCAAATTCATAAAACTACTTTTGGGCAATGACTGTGCTATCTAGATATTTCATTCTTATCAGTCGTGCGATGTGGCAACGTCACAGCTGTGCGTCACAGTAGGATAAATGAAATGTGCAAAACGCCGAGACTAAACGGTTTGGAGGCCTCCCGTATCATAAAACCGCCAAACGGTGCTGCATATTTTTAATGTTGATTCAGTTCACTAGTGTTCTAATTAAACTTACAGTTTAAAATGAAACCAATAGAGGAATCGTAGTGGGCTCGTCTTTAATTGAGAGGTGTGCGCTGCCTTGCCATCCATCGCAATTAATGATCAAAAGCTAGAAATGCAAGCGACCACTGGTTTTATGGTTGCATATGCGTCGTGGAACCGCGGCCAAGAAATTATTTGGCTGTTTGGATTGTATTCTAAGGAGGGGTAATTATTCACACGTGTTAGACAATTAGTAGCCATATCGATCGCTGTACTCACAAGGGAAAACTAATCGACTCTCACTATAATTGGTTTAAACAGGTTTATTATGTTATGGAATAACGGGCAAAGTTCTATCTGGGATTACAGATTTCCTGTCGGGTAGGTCTCAGCATGTTCGGGTCGGTTCCTTCATCTCAAGTGCTGTCCAAGTAACGAGTGGTGTGCCGCAGGGCTCCATCTTGAAGCCCTCTTTTATTTCTCATATACATTAATGCTCTCAAAAGTAACTATATAGATGTTTCTATGCCAAAATTTGCGGACGACCTAAAACTCTATCGTTACATTGTTAATAATGCGAACCACCTTGAATTAACATCTGCCATTAGAATCTTAGAAGATTGGTCAACCAAATGGCAGCTACAAACGAGCATTTGTTTCTAGGGTTCGTAAAACACTTTTTTGGGTATTTTGTGTGTTTGTCAGACCAATTCTGGAATATGCAAGCCCAGTTTGGTCACCACACCTAGCTAAGGATATCGATCACATTAAATCAGTATAGTGGCAATTTACAAAACCTCTACCAGTTTTTAACACTAAGAGCTACGTTGAGCGCATAAGTATCCTGAAAGTTTTCTGTGCTTCATGACCTATGTAGTGTTGATCATTGTCGTTATTTCACACTTAGTGGGGACAACAAAACAAGAGGTCATTAACTGTTCAGCAAGTAACACGGGACTGTAGGAAATATTTGTTTTCAAACCGAGTGGTTAGGGCGTGGAACGAACTTCCCCCTGATGTTGTCATGGCAACCTGATTGCATAATTTTAATGAAGCTGAGGGGTGTTGACTTCGATAAGTCTTTGAAGGGGGTGCAACCGTGTAACATGTATCACAGTCTTTGACGCGCTGGTTTCTTTTGTCGTTAATGTTTTTATTATGCTTGTGTGTGCGTAACAACAGCCTTTTGTTGGCCCAAGTTTCAAGTTCTTAGTTTGATGAATCCGTCCGTTCATATATATGATATACAGGTGGAGTGTGAGCTACATTAATTTTTGCCCTTACAGATCTTTTGTTATACATGACAAAAACTGTCTGAATTGGGAGACTGTCTGTTTCGCAAATTATAAATGTACAATAGACTATATCCCCTATCCTGCCTTTCCTACAACGTCTGGCGATGCCATCGGGGACCTTTTTGTCCGTGATAGGTCTACCGTAGGTGGTAAGGCAGTCGTGACCCCACCCACCCTACCTATTCCAATTCAGTTGACCACGGTATTTTCAAACTTGTTTTATGTTTAAGTTGTACGCAGACTTTTAATTTTTGCATTTGCATTTTATTAACCCTATTCATTACTCTTGGTAACAACTTCCCGTTTTGCTTTTTATCGTCATATATTTACTTCCGTTCCCTTTTTTTAGGCTGACAGTCAGCGACCCTCTCGGTCCTGGCTAGTTCTGTTGTTCCAGCAACAAAATTATTAACTACTTGAATCACGTTACTCGACTACGTGTAATCAAGCACTAAACGACTGTTACGTACCGTAATATTTGACTTTTCGTTTCTGTAGACATACTTTGGGGTCTGTGTCGTCGTCACCTTCAGTTCTGACGACTGCTGCTGCGGTTTTAACGATGCCAATTTTAGTTTTCTTCGGTACATGTAATGTGCAACGGCAAACTCGACCAGAGATGAAAAGACCATCAGCAAGCAGGCAAACATCCAGATGTCGATGGCTTTGATCTCAGCCACGGATGGAAGGTCCTTTTGAGCCGTGTTGAACTGGGTGGCTAATGTAAGGAGAGTCGTTAGTCCGAGAGCGACCCTCGGTGGTGCAGCCGATTCGTCCAGCCAAAAAGCAATCCAGGACAGAGAAACGATTAAGATGGATGGAATGAAAACTAACATTACGTGTTGCCCATATATTCGCTGGAAGATGAAGACGTATTCTGCGCACTCAAACAGTATTGCTCCACCAACTGTCATAACGAAAAGAACAGAATAATGAGTTAGATTCCTAAAAATTACAGTGGCAGGGTACTATAAATAATTCCTACATTATGCAACACCTTCACCTTCTCGCAGCCAGAAGCTGCGAAATTCCAACATGCCGGCGGTTTTAGCTCTGCCGGCTCGCAACGAAAACAGCCAATATGCGAGGTCAGAAGCGATTGGGGAAATCGTTTCGTCGGTAGGAATTGTTTATCTTATTTTCACGTATTATAATACTGCAAGCATTTACTCAAATGATGTAGGATTTAGCTAATCCAGGTACCGTTTGTACCATGGCAACGACACATTTGCCATAGCAATTAAATTTCAGGTTCAAAAATGCAAAGGCGAGCGAGCCGCCACGTAAACGCGCCCTAAGAAGGATTACAGTGACTAAGTTCGAAAATTTTGGACTATAAAATAATAAATTTCATAAAGAATTTTAGAAAATTTGACTATGCTGTGATAATAGCTCGCTCGACAAATCCGTCCGTTCATAGATATGATATATTTCTGACGAAGGATGGAATCTAGGAAGTTTCATGCCTTATTTTAGACTCAGTTAAGAGTTAATTGCTCCATGTTTTTAATGTGTTTCTGGTTTAAAGCATTCTACACCCTTTTACGTAATTCTCAGCACACTATAGGAAGCAAAAAAGACTAAAATTGTATCTGAATAGTGCATGTGAGTTACCCTGGGACAACCTTCGTGTACCAGCAGAAGCACTTTGTTTATAGTGCTTCGGTTATGTAATACCTCGGCTACCCAAGTTAAATGTTATATATCGGCTACTTACAGCTTTTTATATCGGTTTCGTTCCTTTTTTGTTTTTGTTTGCTTTCGTTCCCTTTTAAATTGCTTTCGTTCCGTTTTCTATTGCGCACAGTATAACACAGAACGAAAGCAAAATAAAAGAACGAAAGCACAGAAAAAAAGGAACGAAACCAACATAAAAAAGTTGTAAAATCCTTGCAGCTATTTCAGTCAGTTTTATTAGTAGCAAGTTTAACTAGCCCGTGAATCGGTATGTTGCACCAATCTTTTTAGGTAAATACAGATGCAAACCTATTTACGTTGCCTTTTGGACTTATATGTCAGACTGCCTGAGCGGGGAATCGAACCCAGGATCTTTGAAATCAAAGGCCAAGGT
>JAHWFP010072168.1:140623-178773 GCA_023313725.1 Lithobius niger | reverse complement strand
CTGAGCGGGGAATCGAACCCAGGATCTTTGAAATCAAAGGCCAAGGTACCACCGCTGAGCCAGACTGACACGGCCTTGTCAGTCTGGCTCAGCGGTGGAACCTTGGCCTTTGATTTCAAAGATCCTGGGTTCGATTCCCCGCTCAGGCAGTCTGACATATAAGTCCAAAAGGCAACGTAAATAGGTTTGCATCTGTATTTAGTTATTTCTTGTGAGCCTTTGGCTTTCCCGTCCTTAATCTTTTTAGGTGGTAGAATTGTAATGGAAGAGGCTGTTTCAAAGGGTCGTCCAGGTGAACCACGCAATAAAAAGTTGAAACAGGACGGGAAAAAAATGCCTCGAAAAGTGATAAATAAATACAAATTTAAACCTATTTACGTTGCGTTTTGGACTTAAATGTCAGACTTCCTGAGAAATGCAGTATAGCTGAGCATACTTCTGTGTATCATACATTTACCAGAGAATCACTTATTTGGTGCAAGTTGTTAATGGCCTGGTGATTGAAAAAAAGTTGAGTGATGTTCTGTGTGAGTGGCCATTTTGGAAAATGGACGCCACATTTGATTTCATTATCCCGAAAATGAACGCGCATGGGATATGAACTGCATAGTCATGTGAGGCATCGTCTTTTTTTTTTGGGGGGGGGGGGGGGGCCACCGAACACGTTACCAATAGTAGAAATAGTGAAAAGTGGTTACTAATCATTATTTAGTAATAATTAAAAAATAATTAGACAAAAACAACATATTTTATATCTACACCGAATAGATATATAATCTTTCACAATACATGCAGTAGCATAAAATGTTTTTCAAATAACGTAAGTTGCGTTACATCACCAGTTTACATGTATGACATGAGTACTTATGATCCATTATCCATATATGACATGACTCCACCTTATATCTTCATATGACGTGATATTACATCACTTCATTAAAAGTATAAGTTTAAAAAGCAGATGTTATAACTTTATCAGAATACTTATTACTACAATCAACATTGGCTATTCTTTGGCAGTGACAGTAAATGCAACAAAATATTCTAGCTGAAAAACTCAAACATAAATTTCCTGTACATTTTAGACACGAGCAACAGGGACAAGTTCGTTGCTGCTAGGAAAAATTGACTGCATACGTAATGGCTGCCGGTAATCGCCTACATCTTCATTTATTTTCATCTTTCAACTGCCATTGTGATGTTTCTAATACATGTGGATGACTCCACTTCGATTCGTTTGAAAGGCGGGAATGTCCTTTTTGCAGCAAGGGTAATTGAAAGGGTCTACCAGTGTTTGGAACCAAGCTACACCTGTCTTACTACGGGCTCGTACCGCAGGTACTGTTCTATTTTTCGCTCATTTTCAGTTTTCACCTGCTGTTGTGACGTTTATAATTAAGATGGCTGAATCTAAAACCGTACCTGCGAATGGTAGGAATGTCTTCTTTACATCAAGTGTAATTAAAAGGGTCTGCCATTGTTAGAGACCAAGCTATGCCCGTTTAACTAGGGGCTGGTATCACAGACATCGTTCGATTTTGTTTGCTGCTAATTTTCAACTTTCAACGTCCGACTTTTAACTTCCGACGTTTCTAATTTAAGTCGATAACTCCAATTAAGTTCATTCGACAGGTGGAAATGTCTTCTTTGCATCAACTGTAATTAAAAGGGTCTGGCATTGGTAGAGACTGAGCTATGGACGTTTTACTAGGAGCTGGTATCACAATCATCGTTTGATTTTTCGCTCATTTTCAACTTCCAACTGCTATTCCAACGTTTCTAATTTAGGTGGATGACTCAAATCAGGTTCATTCGAAAGGTGAGGATGTCTTCTTTATATCAAGGGTAATTAAAAGGGTCTACCATCGTTAAAGTCTTAGGAATGCCATTTTTACTAGTGGTTGGTATCACAGTCGCTGTTCGACTTTTCACTCATTTTCTCCTTTCAACTGCTATTCTAACGTTTCTAATTTAAGTGGACGACTTCAATTAGATTCATTCGAAATAAGACATTCCCTCCTTTCGAATGAATCTAATTGGTGTCACTCATCTAAATAACAAACGTCGAAATAGCAGTTGAAAGTTGAAAAGGAGTGAAAAATCGAACGGTGACTGTGATATCAGCCGTTAGTAAAAAGAGCGTAGCTGGGTCCCTACCAGCGATTGGCCCTTTTAATTACCTTGCTGCAAAGAAGACAGCCCCACCTTTCTAAGAACCTAACTGGGAGTTATCCACCTCCATTAGAAACGTTGGAGTAGCAGTCGGAAGTTAAAAATGAGCAAAAAAATTGAACGGTGACTGTGATACCATCAGCTCAAGCAAAACTGGCATAGCTCGGTCTCTGACAATGGTAGACCCTTTTAATTATACTTGATGCAAAGAAGACATTCCCACCTTTCAAAAGAACCTAATTGGGGTCATCCAACTGAATTCGAAACGACGCAACAGCTGCTGAAAGTTGTAAGTTAGCAAATTGAGACAATTATGGGCATTAAATAGGCTCAAAGGGCCGAAAATGGACCAAAATAGCAGTTTTTCTCGAAAACCGTAGGTGATATGAAAAAAACGTAATTGGACATACATTACAGAGTACATTATTGCCAACAACTTTTATCCGAACCGTTTTTTAGTAGCAATAACGGTTTTTGAATAACAGGCCAACTATTGTAAAAATTTAGTAAATTTTGATCTTCTGACCCTAATTTGACCCATTAAGCTGCTCCGTATAAAAGTTTATCATACTAAGATTTTTAAGCAGTAAACGGTGTATCATGTGGTACAGGTAATATTTTGCCACCTTGAGTGGTAACCGATAAAGTGTTTGGCCGATGGACTATTTTTAAACTTATATTTTTAATGAAGTGATGTAATATCATATGAAGATATAAGGTGGAGTCATGTCATGTATGGATATTGGAACATAAGTAGTCGTGTCATACACATAAACTGGTGATGCAACATGTCTTACATTATTTGTAGAACATTTTATGCTACTGCATGTATTGTAAAAAAATGTACATTTGTTCGGTATAGTTATAAAAGACGGTTCGGTCTAGTTATTTTTGTCATTTTCACTAAATAATGATTAGTAACGACTTCACACTATTTCTGATATCGTTAACGTGTTGAGCACCCACAAAAAACACATATAAGACGATACCTCACATGCATATGCAGTGCATATCCATACACATTCATTTTCGAAGTAGGGAAATCAAAGATGGCATCCATTTTCCAAAATGGCCACTCACACAGACCATCATCCAACTTTTTTTCAATCACCAAGCCATTAACAACTTGTTCCAAATGAGTGATTCTCTGGTAAACGTATGACACACAAAAATATGCTCAGCAAGTAGACTAGAGCGGGAATTGAACCCATGACCTTCGATACCAAAGGCCGAAGTCAAACTGCTCAGCTAAGCCTGGGCTCAACTACAGTATCGGTCGTATCTTGGATGAAAAATAGCAGACAAGAATAGAGTGAGCAATATGGCCGCCGAAAACAACACTTAAGGATTGATTTGTTCGTTGCCGCTTTCTGTCAACCGACGGCAACACTGGCCGTGCGAACGTGTCGTTTTTTTTTGCAGGCACATAGAAATAGCTTAACTGTGGCTGAGTAGTACATTTAAAAACTATTTAAAAATACTTTTATAGATAATAAAAATTTGCTACGAAAATCTACGTAAAAATTAAAATTATTATTTTGAAAACCGCTACTAGCTGCCAATAGACGTCGCATCGCTCCCTACAAAGATGCTTCCTCGAAGAACAGACCTCGAAGAAATGAACCAGTCGTGTCGGTCATTTTGTCTATTCCCCTAATAACGTTGTAAGTCGGGCCAGATAGTTTACTGCCCATGGCCTACCGCACCTTAGTTCTACCGTTCAGGCCGTGTCAGTATGACTGAGCAGTAGGACTTCGGGTTTCGGCTTCGGTCATGGGTTCAATTCCCACTCCGGTAGTCTGTCATTTAAGTCCAAAACTCAACGTAAATAGGATTGCATCTGTATTTATTTATAGAAAGAAGAATTATATACACCTCATTTGGTAGCTCTTATTGTCGCCAGTAATGAAAAAATAAAATAATAAATGAAATAATAAAAACCGAGCAAACTATCACTGAAAGGATAATAACTTCATTGGTTACATGACCGACCGTGATATGATGTCAGTGATGCCTCAGGTCATTTAACTAATGAAACGTAAATAGAGAATACACGTGATATGGACATAGACAGACGTACCCCTCCAGTAAACCTGTCAGTAGTGTAACCTGTCAGTTACATCAAAATGGTCCCACCCTCCTTCTTACTTCCCTTTTCCCTTCCCCGTGTTTGTTGCTTACCTTAGCACTCAGCTCCCTTGACGTTCGGTTAGTCCTAATTATTTTCCAAGTTGGAATTTTTCGCGAATTTTATTTATTTCTATAAATATTAATAATGTAAACTGTAGAAAAAAATTCTTCTACAGTTCGATGGAGCCAGGATTGGACCGGGGACGTTTGGAACACAGGGCCACAGTGCCAACCACTAGAAGACGGATGAAAATTGAAAGATACGTGTTAAATGTTGATCTGTAGATCGAGTTGATACTGTAATAACGGAACAAAACGGAACAAAAAACGACTTCGCCGTTTCGAAAAAAAGTATTAGAGCTCGTATCCCCCATACTCACAGCTGTAAAGGTACACGAATGTTGGTACTGTAACAAAGTCAAGTGTCCGATTGCTTTTGTTATTCTGAAATGCTGTAAGAATGTGGGGAACCACAAGGTCATGTAAAGTAATTGTATGTTTTACAGGCGCGTGCGGATGCTTTAAATTATAGCTACCCAAAAACTGTTATCTGAATTTTGGCCCACCTGCTAATAAACCCATTTTCGTCAAATTTTGATCGTTTTTACCAATTATTTCAACGGCTTGCAACGGGCTTTTCAACGGTGTAAATTTTCATGCTTCTGACTCAAACCCCTAACAAGTTCTTTGGTAAAAAATAAAATATTATTTAAGAATTCAGTTTACAAACGAATTGGTGACAAGGTTTAATAGATCACCGTTGCGGTTTACTTGAACGCGTTTTAGGTTTACTTGAGAATGTAGGTTCTATAGAACGTTTGGGGACAGATGTTGATTAGATTTTTTTTTAATTACTAGAAGTTAAATGCCGTTAACTAACATTATGTGTTCATAAGACGGATTAAATAGCCTATCATTTTAAATAACAAGGAAAGGTAAATAATTTAATATTCCTGTGATACGTTTGGAAATGGGTTTTCATGGGTTTTGAAATGGGCTTGGTGAAGGAATATCAGATAGAAATATATGAGTGGAATGGTAACCCTATATGGGCGACTGCTTTGCTGTCAAACTGTTTAAAGAGAAAAGACAGATGTATAGTTCACCCATTTGTGAAATACTGTCACTGTGGTAACTGGACATGGACTGCATTTAAGGTGGTACTGGTTTAAGCTGCGAGCAAAGAGCTAACAAAATGTATAATTACCAGTGACTTGTGGAGGGAAAACATCGAAAAAATACGATCGGTTTAGTCGGTGTTTAGTTGATTAGTCATTACGATATAGAGTAAAGGAAAATTGGAAATAAGCCATCAGCGAAAATTATACACTAGAAATAACGTAGTTCAGTAAGCAACCTTTATGCACTGACATGACCCGGACCAGCTACCAATTCGCTCCCAGATCACTTGCATAGTGCCTTACCACTAACGGTGGTGTGTATAATAGTGTATAATTTTCGCTGATGGCCTCTTTCCAATTTTTCTTAATATTTTTTACACCGTTTGTGTCTAATACACGGTAGAGTAAAATTAGGGGAATTATGTGGTAAATTCCAATACATGCGAGTTTGTGCTTGTGCCAGGTTTTAAAAGAAAAAATGAAATGCGAGGTAGTGGCAATGGTAATTCTTGCGTTGCATTTGTGTTGCATCATGCTAACTTCTTCAGTTATAAATACCATAATTAACAATAATTGAGCAGTCTGCTTACTTGAAGCAAAAAAGTACCAGCTGTGATCGATGTAAGTGTAAAAGGTAATACAATTCATTGTAAATTTTCATTTTCATCATTTGCACAATTTTTCTTTAGGTCGAACTTTTTTTTATTTAAAGAAAAACGGTAGTGCTGCAGTATGACGATTAAGGGCCGTTAGGAACCAGTCCGTAGTTTTGGTAGCAAGAATTTATAACTTAACTTGCAAGAATTTTGCCTTGTATTGGGTAGACAATTATCGAGTGTAATTACAAGAGGTGTAATTTCCCAACGTGAATATTATTTGTAGCTCCAAGTAGTATTTGAGTATGAAATTGTTGCTAATGTTGGCAGGCACAATTAACCCAGGTCAACCTTTGGTGTTGACTTTTAAATTAACTGGAGCAGAGTTTAGTAAAAATAAATAATTCCCGATTTGTCTAACCGAATTTTGTCACTTCTAATCTTCATAAACAAATACGATAACCTTTCAACGCATATAGTCAATTCATTCATCGCCACCCGACAATTTCTCACCGTTTTTCCTCCACCACACGTCACTGGCAGTCACGCATTTTGTCAAATCTTTGTTCGCAGATTAGGTCAATACCACCAATCCAGCCAATGCCTAGCTAACACTATGATGCAGTGTTTCACAAATGGGTGGCATTATACAACCATCTTCTCACCAAAAACAGTTTAGTAACAAAGCTGTCGAAACAAACCTGGTCTAATATTTACCCAGTCCACTCATCTATTTATACCTGTTATCCCTTCACTAAGCTATTGTATGAAAATCCACTTCCAAACGTAGCACAGGAATATTAAATTTTTTACCTTCACATGTTATTTTAAATGATAGGCTGTTTAATCCATCATATAAACCCAAAATGACAATTAACACCTAACATCTAGCAATTAAAAAAATTAAGTAACCTGTGTCTCTAAACGTCCTAAAGAACCTACATTCTCAAGTAAAACTAGAAAGCATTCGATTTTACCACGACGGTACACAAGTAAACCTTGACACAACTGCTGTTGTAAACTAGCTGCTGAAGTAATATTTTAATGCTCACCGAATAACTTGTTAGGGGTTTGAGCTGAGAGTTGAAATTTACACTACTGAAAAGTCCGTTGTGAGCCGGTTAAAATGGTATATGTATTTATCGTGTCAAAAACAGTCAAAATTTGACGAAAATGGGATTTTTAGCAGGTTGTCAAACATTCAGATAAAAGATTTTGGGTCGCTATGCTTTAAAGTATCCACACATGCCTGTAAACCAAACAATTACCTTTACATGACCAAAAGGTTCCCCCACATTTTATCCCATTTCAGAATAAAAAAATCAATCAGAAAGCTCATTACAGTACCAACTCAATCAATAAACCAACATTTTACGATGCATTTTTCAACTCTGATCCGTGGTCCAGTGATCAGTACTCTGTCTGTGTTCTAAGGGTCCCCGGTTGGATCCTGGCTCCAGCCAAGTGTAGAAGGACATTTTTTCTACAGTTCCAGTTACCAGTATTTACAAAAATAAATACAATTCGCGAAAAATGCCCACTAGCAAAATAATTAGGACTAACCAAACTTCAACTAAGCAAGCATTTGAGTTGCTAAGGTAAAAAACAAACACGGAGGAGAGGGTTTAAGGGGATCATCCAGATTGATGAAAAAGGAGGGGAGGAGTTGAAATATTTCACCCTCATGAACCTCGATGGCACACACACACGTAAACCTCGTCACATCTATTCTGACAGGTTTACTGAACAGGTTTACTAGGGGGATTATGTTTGTCTACGTCCACATTTTATGTATTCTATTAACACAGGTATTAATACGGCCATGAGACAAAGTAGTTGGAAGTAGATGTCAAATTAATAAACATGTTCATTTAATATACCAGTATGCCCAACAATTATTACCGGTGAACATATGCATTTGTATTTTTTTTACATTACTACTGTTTTTTATTTTTATTATATCCTACTAATTCAGGTCATCTGTACACAAAATGAGATAGTTTATTTTACTTCAGTTCAGTAAACACGGATGTAAACTTATGCTAATTACTTCAAGGTATTTTGATCGATACATTCAAAGATAAAAGATTTTCAGTTAGAACTAAATATGAAGGCGAAAGGTATACTTACTAAGTGCATCAGGACATGTTGTAATTGCCACTGATACACTAACAAAATTAAATTCTGGGGGCACGTTGATCTTTCTTAGAAGAACTTCGGAAATAAACTCCACTTTATGCTTAGATTGTTCTGAAAATTAAATATTAGATGGATTTTGTTTGCTTGCTTGTTTTATATTGTGTCCAACATGTTCAACCCACCAAACAGCTAAAACTACAAAGATCAAAATTTCTACAATGTAAGCTCAAAGCCGAACTAACTAGGCATTAAACGTCACGCACGTAAGACTGTGGTCACAAATTGGGCTAGGAGTTTAATTCCGATTATCTTCATCTAGTACCCAGAATTAGATTCTATTCCCGATTTCTGACCCCAGTTCATAATGTGTGAATCAGCTCAGCATCCACATGACGTGTGGACTGGCAGACGTCATTTTGTATACTATTTGAGTCAAAACGTTCACATTTTCATATGTGCACTGGCAGTACACAATTTATGTGGAGTTGAGCTTGTACATAGTGATGTATATTTCCACTGCACAGCCTCTTCAGACTGTATGGAAAATTCATTCAAGTCCCCAGAAAAAATTTCACACATTTTGAAAAACGAAAGTTTTAAAGGCAAGTCCTAAAGTGCCACAATAAGACCTATTTCAGGTATTTAACCCAGCAAAGGTTCATTGATTTCAGCATTCGTCTCTTTTATTAACTTAAATCTATGCATTGCTTCTGATGAAGTTATGCTCAATATAACTCAATATTCAATACTTGGAAACTTGGCGCAATAAGTAGACCGACCTAATGATAAATGACACAGTTTCTAATGTTCGACATTAAATGAATATTAATAAAAAAAAATGGGGTAAGTTACAGCGATGCCTTCGTCAGAGGTTAAAGTTTAAATGTCCACCTTATGTTGTACTAAATGGATCTAATATTGCGCTTTGGATGGAATCGTGGTATGCCATGCTACACACTGGGCACCTCGCCGAATGACAATCTTTTAAGGCCATTGGTCCCACTCACACAATGCAACCTAACTAAACACCTAATGGCAGCAATTGCTTAACACATTTTGAAAGCACGCTCTACGATCCAATCGCGCGTGGGACTGTGATGCTATCAGGTAGGTAACACAAAACAAAAATGCTCGATGATTTGTCTCCTTGATACGATTATGACGACGAGACCTGCCATAATGCAACAATGCACTGAACAGATATGTCAACAGCCAAGGGCCGTGGCTCAGAAGCGCCGAGGTGATCTCTCAGCATCCCGCTGTTCCATGATGTCTGGACTCATGGAAGCTCCGGGTTGCAAGGAGATCTCTGTCAGTGAGATGAATTCACTAAACCCATTGATGTGCCTCAGAACCAGTGGGTAAGGAAGAAGTATTTGAGGTCTAAACAAATTTGAGGAAGAGAGTTATCAACACTTTAAAAGAAAAACCGCCAACAACAATAAAATTTAAAACAAACAAACAATTTACAAACTGATGTTAAAAGCAGTGATACAATGAAAAAAGTATGAAAAAATTCGAAAACCGAGCTGACCAAGTCGGTTCCCGGTCCGGTACACAATTTAACGGACTCACGGCTTCCTTTTGAGGGTGTTATATTCCCTGATTGTCATTGGTGTCGACCTCCACTCTTACAATCCGTCTCTTGATTATTGACTGTCACCATTTTGATGCGGGATTTGCATGTCAATTGGGCGATAAGTATGTCCTCCTGCCCGTGGTTTTTAATTTTTTGCAAAAGGTACAGATGTATGATGAGATCTACATTTGGGGTTTGTTCAACATCGCTATAATGTATGGCGCAGTGCCAGCACGTACCACTGTACTGTGACTGAGATTTGTACTGATGACCTAACTGCCGATGTGCCATTAAGACTGAATCCCCCATCCGTGGGGCTTGGCATGCTTCGTTGTCGGCGAATGTTTCATCGATCATACATTCCACACCATCACATCAGGTGCAAGCAGAAGACGATAAGACAAATATCATGAAAAAATGTGTTTATCCAGGTGTCACAGTTAAGGGTGACGAATACCATGATCGCTTACATGCTGGATTTTGTAGATTGTCTTGCATCTGTATTTGGACGGGTCTCGAGTTTATAATGGGTTCCCGATATCCTTGATATTAAGAGAAGGGGGGGGGGTGGAGTCTCATTCTCTTCGACTTCTCTTGACTTCTGGAGGTCTGGAGGTTTTGACCATTCAACAGCAGGAATTTGTTTCAGCTTTGGTATAATCGACTTCGCCCCTGCGCCTGATGATGTCCACTATCAGCTGTTCAATAATCTGTCTCAGGACTCCCAGCATTTCTTGCTGGCAATGTGCAACCATGTGTGGGTAGCGAGTTTTATTCCAGCTGGATGGAACAAGGCTGTGTTATTCCCGGATGTAAAAACTAGGTTAGAAGTGGTGTTCTCCTTTCAGTTATTGCCCAATTTATCTGAGTAGCTGCATCTGTGAACTTATGGAATGAATGGTTAGTGAGTGATTGGTCTGGATACTGGAATCACGGGGGTTATTATCCGCATCCCCGTGTGGCGTTTGATGATTTCGGCCAACAATCAATCACTTAGTTGCTCTTGAATCACATCTGATGGAGGTTTTTGACCTGCATCAGCATCTGGTTTAATTGTTCTTTCACTTGAAAAGGACTTGACCTTGTGTTGCGTGGTTCTCCATAACCTCAACAATTATGGATTGTGATAACATATGCCTCTGCTCCCTTTGGCTCTCCTTGGACCATACTTTTCACCTTATTTTGGGACAATTCTGTCCTACCTGAGTTATTTAAAAAATGAGGTGCCTTGGGGTTGTATTCTCAGGTTTGTCATTTTTGCTGCTGGGATCAATCCCATTACCAGCAAGACACTATGGTCCAGTCATTTCTTGTTGGCGACCAAGACCATTACTTTTTGTGCAGCCTTCATGTACAGAAGCTTACTTTGTGAGTGACAGTTGCAGCTCGCAATTTTTTTTTTTTTATTAAATTAAATGATGGGTTGCACGAAGTACTAATGTACTTGTTTGTGCAAACAATAACAAACATACTGTTGAACAATTACTTTACATTATCGACTTCAATTTTTTACTTAACACAAACAAAACAAAAAAAAACACATTCAATTATCTTAATTAGTTATCTGCATTAATATTTTACTTAACACACAAAAAAAAAACACATTCAATTATCCTAATTAGTTATCAACATTAATATTTTAAAAAACACAAAAAAAACACATTCAGTTATCTTAATTAGCTATATACATTAATATTTTACTTAACACAAAAAAAAAAATACATTCAATTATCTTAATTAGTTATCAACATTAATCTATCAACATTAATCAACATTAAACACAAAAACAGCCAGTTTAAAGAGAGAAATAAAAATGAACCAAACAAAAAAAAAATATGTCTTTTCATAGGCTACCTGTTTTATGTATTTATTTATCATTTTGTTTATTTAGTAAATAGTTTTTAGTTTGAAGTTTTAAATTTCCAAACGATGTAATATTACGACATTCCCTAGGTAATTTGTTAAAAATGAAAGGAGTAAAATACTTAGTTGACATTTTCCCAAAATTGTTCCTCCAAAGTGGTAATTTGTGCCTAACTGATTCAGCTCGTAGGCTACTATTATTTCTTTGAGTTTTTAAATGATTTTCCATTTCAAAATAGTTTTTTGTTATAATCAAGTAGTCTCTTAGGCTATCGATATTAAGAATTTTGTGATCAAATTTAACTTTTTTTACGTTTATTTTTTTGCTGTCCTGGAAAAGAACACGAATAATTTTATTTTGTATTTTCTGCACACGCGTTAATAAGGTATTGTTTGTTAAGCCATAAATCTCAATACCATACCTTAGGTGTGATTCGACCAGTGCATCATACAGCAGCTTACGATTTTTTAAATCCAGAACTCGTCGCAAATGATATAATTTAGGCATAATTTGGCGTAGCTTCTTAACAAGCTCCGTAATATGCGTTTCATATTTCCAGTTGTGGTCAATATGTAAGCCTAAATATTTGGCAGTATTTACTTTTTTAAGATTAGTGCTGTTATTTAAATCGCCAATGTTATGTACTGGATCTTTGTATAATAATATATTCTTTTCTTCAACATTTTTTGTATGCGCTGTTTTAATTTCCAAGTAAACTGTTTTTTCTTCACTGATATAAACTTCGTTTATACAGCACCAAATCTGAACTTTGTCGAAACTTTTTTGCAAACTTTTTATCATTTTTTCATAATTGTGGTCAAAAGCATATAAACAAATGTCGTCTGCAAAAAGTATTAAGTTTTTTAGATTATCATCAATATCATTTATGTAAACTAAAAATAACAAAGGTCCCAAGATTGAGCCTTGTGGTATTCCCTCACTTATTTGCATACTATCACTTTCTGTAGTGCTAACTTTAGTAATACTGTTTCTGTTTATTAGATAACTTTTTAAGATTTCGTGCATTTTTCCTCTAATACCGTAAGTTTGTAGCTTTGCAAGTAGGATATTTCTGTCAATAGTATCAAATGCTTTTTGGAGATCCACTAAAATAATTGAACTGGATAAACTATGCATTTGTCCACTTTTAACTCCCTCTAACTTCTTAACAGGAAGACGCATTCCACGCATTCCACGCTGTACATATTTAACTGAAGCACCTTGTACTGATTCTGTGTGTCTCCCTTTTTGTTTCATTCCACTCTTCTGTCATTATTCATTGTTAGAAGCCTGAAGGTTTGACATTCTTGGAGCGTTAATGTATGTCACTTTATGTCACTTCATAAAGTGCTTGTTGTATTGAACCCCTTTACACCATCTACCCAAGAGCCTACCTTCCGTCTCCCACTTCACTTCCGACTTCTTCATGCAATAAAAGTGAGGAAGTGTAGGCATACAGCTTTTCAAGCCAACAATTGCTAAGCTTTGTTGTCCAATTCGGACATATACATTAGACCCGAATTAATACATAGTTATTCGAGCATTTATGTAAACTCCACTTGCTATTAGGTCTCATGATTTTTATAGAGTAAGAGATGCATACTTCTGGAAGAGAGTGTTGTGTGCACCAGTGGAATTCACTCGGATTTTTTCCGTACTCGATGAAATGAGTTGTGTATGCTGTCTTATATGCAACCTAAATTTTCGAAAGAAGTGGAGAGGTATAGAGGCTCCAATGATGTTACCCCTTTACTACAAGAAATAAGAAGGTTGGACCTAAAGGCTTGTTTTGAATCAGTCTGTTAGCATTGGAATATACACCTCCACCTGGTAACCCAATTCCCTCTTAAACATTGTGCTCAAGTTTCTCGTTCGTCATGCGGACAGATGTGTTGACGCTTCTTCTAACAAGGAGGCCCAAAGATACGAACCATACGTCACGCACTGCCACCGTAGAACGATTTGTACGGCAACGTCACAAGAGTGTGACAATTAACATGGTCCAGAGCTGGACAGTCTGTTATCGTTTCCGGATCTCTCTGGACAAAACAGTGGTAAATTACTTTTGCCGTCAGCAGATTCTGCACCCAGATCCTTGCTTGCATTTGGGACAGGCGACAATTTCCTTGGTCCCACAGGCAGGTTTCCTGGATCTGATGTTCTATTATAGGTTGTCTTGGCTTCCACACTGTGTCAACTTAAGGAGAATAGTTTCAAAGCATTCAACGTCTTACGGGTTTTGTCGGGTACTTTGTGGGGGTGTAGATCAAACAGTCATGCTTCACCTCTACATAGCCCTTGTCCACATCAAGCTTGATTATGCTTGCATGGCTTATGATTCGGCTTGTGACTCGGCCTGCAGATGTTAGACCCTGTGTAACACAGGGCAACTTAGGTATTTCTGACATCTCCAGTGGCGGCCTATATGCTGAAGTCTTGAAGCCACCTTTCACAATATGCCAACAGCATTTAGCCTTTCAGTACACCATGCGAATGCATGCTAGACAATCTAGTCCTCTTTTGCCCTTGGTCATGTATACATACAGCAGGACAGACATGGGGAGGGTAAGGGAGATTTTTACGATAGGCTCAACCAGTCCTGTCCGAAGACGGTCTTTGAAACGCTCTATGTCTTTAGGTTTGGAGAGATGCCAGTGCCACCTTGGCTTGTTCCAAGTGGTACTTTCACATTCTATCTCGTAGCCCTCCCAAATAACTCCAGCCTGCCAGCAAGGTAGATGCAGCAGTTCTAGCGGCTGTGTTGTAAAGTACATTGGACATAGACGACTATCAATGATAGATCGAATTCAGACTTTGGCGTGGCATGTGCGTGTGTGCAGAGGAAGTGGCTTTTTCTCACTGCCACTCATCCAGCTACTCTTGTTTTAAACGGAGCTTCTGGAACTCGGTCTGGCTGATAAATAGATCCCTTACCTTTAGGGCACACATTTTATCATCTTTTGTGATTCCATGAGTGCCCTGTAGTCCCTGGCAATATACAACCCTCAGAACCCCTTAACACAGCCATCATAAACTATTCTCTTCCACTTGCTTAGTCGGCAGAAGACTGTGGGTTTCTGCTGGATCCTGGGAAACTTTAGGATTACTAGGAATGACCACGGTGATGCAAATGCAAAGGGATCTCGGTCTTGTTCCCTTGGACGCCGTTCAATGTGTGCTTCTGACATTGCATGCTGCTTGTCAAGCTTTGTCACACCAACAAGCCAGCAATAATTTGCGGGCAATGAAGGCCAATATGCTAGCTTGGCACTCGACTCGCCGCTACAATCTCCGAGAAGAGCTGGTGTTACCCGAGTACGTATTGGTCACACCAACCTAACGAATTGCTTCCTTTTAATGGAGGATATACCTGCTGAATATCACTGGTGTCACCGACCACTTATGGTCTGTACCATTTGATTGTCACCTTCTTAAAGGCAATCACCATTTCCATATTCTGCAAGACAAGGATCAATTGCGAGATGAATCGGTCTTCCTATGTGGGGTAATAACGTTTTTAAGGTGTTACAGATATATGATAGGATCTAGATTTTTGATCTCTGTAATGTGTGTAGCAGTAGTAACCAGTGCCACTGCACTGAAACTGAGGTTGGAGGTAATGACCAAGTTACCAACGCCACGTAAAGCTTCAATCCCTCCCTTCTCTAAGATTTTTCCAATGACAGGAACAAGACAAATAGATCTGAACTTGCTCCTGCGTTTACAGATTAGAACTACTTAACCACTTTCTACTACTAAGGAAAACCGTCGAGTGGTACGCAAAGTTTAAACAAATGAAGCTACTGGCTTCCACTGGACGAATCTCCATGTGTACAGGGGAATAGGTAGAAATATCATAGGCAGAAAAATATTCAGCAAGCTGATACTGTGAATTCTCCCGCTCTGTAGTTGCCGAGATACCGTCAGCATGTCTAATGTCTATCAGTTTGCGAAGTGCCAGTGGTTTTGACTTTCCAGACCTATATTTTAATATGGGACCTATATCTAAATAAGGGAGGCTAAATGGGCTAATTGAATATTATTATAAAATTGATCTTAGCCTTCATAAATACATGCTTGTATTCCCTCTTAACAGCCTCGTAGTCTTCTTCAAGACAGTCTGTATCATTGTCATGAGCTTTTTAAAATAGACGATGATCTCTACTAACACCTTTCATCTTGGCTCCACCATGCGTGGCTCGTCCCAGGAAAGTGTCAATACAGTCGATACACACTTGAAATAATACAATTAATTTTCATTCCAATTTACAAGGCTGATCCACTTTTCGGACCAAGATGTAAACAACTATTACGAATTAGAATTCCAATCAATCTCTTGCCCTCGACCAAAGAATCAAGTTTGTTTTTAGCTCTAAAACACCCCTTGTTTTCCCTTTACCGCTCTGCTAACCTTTGTGCTTAAACGTAGGTTAGGAACGAGGTTTAGAGGCATATTTCATCCAAAATCTTTAGTGGAAGAGCATAGCCTAATATCATCAAGACTAAATCTCGACCACGATGATAGGACTTTTGGACTTTTATTTACTTGTCACCATGGTTTCATTCTGTTTCAGTAGCCAACGAATCATGTTTAAGTCTTCCAGCTGTTGTATAGTGCTGGAGCCCATATGGTCATGGACTTGAAGTGTGTATAGTGCTGGAGCCCATCTGGTCATAGACTTGAAGTGCAATATTTCACCAGGTTTCAGTAATTTCATTTGTGTTTCTGGCACTGAATATTTTATTATTCTTCAGTTCAGTCATCGGACATAGATGACTATCAGTGATAAATCGAATTCAGACTTAGGCGTGGCATGTGCGTGTGTGCAGAGGAAGTGGCGCTTTCTCACTGCCACTCATCCAGCTACTCTTGTTTTTAACGGAGCTTCTGGAACTAAATAGATCCCTGACCTTTAAGGCACACATTTTATCATCTTTTGTGATTCCATGAGTGCCCTGTAGTCCCTGGTAATATACAACCCTCAGAACCCCTTAACACAGCCATCACAAGCTATTCTGTCCCACTTGGTTAGTCGGCAAGTGGCGCATTAATACCTAAAGCTGTACACTAATACGTTAACTGGCAAATACATGCTTGCAGTTTATAAGTATTTCGATCTAAGAAATCGATGCAATCTAAAAAAAAAAAACTATATAGTCTGTTGCTGAGAATCTACACACATGCTTATTACAGTACAAACTTACCATAACTTAGTTGTATAGCACATTTCTGTTCATCAAATGGATAACGGGATAAAACAAATAGACAGACGAAGTCCATTGAAACTCTGAAGAAATATAAAAAGACAATGGTCAACAATTCTCTTTTGAAAGTAAGAAAGTACCTTGAACGTAAACGGCTGAAAGTTTCTGATAATCAAAGAATTGTGAACAAGGTGCTCAAAACGTGTGTTAAGCCGATTTTCAGAGTAGTTGTAGCAGGATAGTGTGTGTAGTTAATTGTTCCTCCCATTCAAAGCTGCATCATTTATAAAACGTAATTACTGTATCTATTTAGTAATAAATTGAAGGACTCAGTTGTCTTCATAAGTTAGAAGCAGCATTCCCAGGTTAGGTTAATCTTAAGCACATCTCAAGAACACCTCGAGGAATTAGTTCACTCTGCTTCGCTTTGCAGTTTATCAGTTAACGCAAGGGTAGCCATAAATTTAATGTAAGAGGAAATCTTGTGTAATTGGTGTAAATGACGTACTAGCTTTCTTATCCTGTTGCATGGAAGTTGCTTATGTGGAGGAATTGAAACAGTATTATACGGACGTTTCTTTAGATCCAGTGGTTCGCCAAGCCGTGAATCTGAAGGAAGAGATTGTGAGTGAGGATGTGGTTGATCAAGAAATTAAACCGGGCGAACGCTGGCTTCCCTTATAACGTTAAAAAATACGGCAGTTTAATTTTGAAGTCATCAGAAACATTAAAAGCGCACATACAGCACAATTAAAATGGACTCCAAAGCTTTCTAAAATCAAACTACACAAGTACTCAACATAAAAATTGTACAGAAGAGCCACCATGATACCATGAACAGACTGAAAGCAGTTCGTTGTAGGTACTCATTTTGCCACATAAAAAAATTAGCCCACTCTTAAAACATAGGGAACTCTGTTAAACACTCTTAAAAATTTGGCACATTAACACGGACGAGCCTTAGTATGAAATTTGGCGATGTAACCACATATCGGACATTCATACAAATTGAATTTGTTGAAACCATTTAAGAAGGAAAGTGAAACTAAATATTCTAGCAACGTTTATGGTTGCTAATGTAATTAGAATTCTTCGAGCTGGACTCGAACTAATGAGTCATAGACTACAGGTATCTTGAGTCGTCGTAGTAAGTAGCTGTGGATGGCATAAATTACTCTAGTTATTTTCTAGTTATTTTCTAGTTATTTCCTAGTTATTTTCTGTCTGGAGCTGGATTATGAATCGTTGAAGATAATCTATATTTGTTTTTGTTGAGTATCCTTTTGTTGCTATAAGAGTTGAAACGCAAATAGCAAAATTATAAATTTATACTAATTTAATGGAAACTCTAAACACTATTGCAAGAATAAATCTACATTCACCTTTTATTGTTACTTGCTGGTTTTAAGTGTCAATAAATAAGCTGAAAGCTGATTGTTCTCGTTTTGGAACTTTGGGAAGCAAGTCAAACCAATACAAAACCTATTTAACCCGGGCAAATACAAAATAATAGGTAACAACTGTGATTATCTTTTCAATTATTCATTTTATTATTTACAGAATGAATGAATGAATAAGTAAAAAAAAAATAATTAATTGGTAAAATATTTACAAAATATAATGAAAAAATCAAACTACAACAGTAACAACAAAGACAAAAGAAACCAAAGCAATACACCATCACTGTTCAAAAAGTACTCATTTTCCTCCCCCAACAAAATCAATTACCAAAATAAATTCATCTGCCAATGTTTGCAAACCTATATATCCTATATATAATTTTCTTTAGTATTGCAGGCATCTTATAGGTACAGCATTTAGGAGAGCTATTTACTATATCTAATCATACACGGTGATAGCCGTGTATATATATGATTGAAGTCCTCTCTCCAGCAAAACTAAAACTATTAATTTCTCCGTTTCTATTCAATATATTTCGACTACAACTTGGCCAGATAGTAGATAGCAACTTTTCCAAACTTTACACCAACTTTATGCAATTCCGTGCAAGAGTAAACGTAGGGAGCCACACGTAAATTTGAAAACTGTTCACTTGTTGTTCTTGTTCTGGTTCTTGTTCTTGTTCTTGGCTGACACGGTTTCAGAAAAAACTACTGCACCTACCTAAAATCTGAAACATGAGCTGAGCCAGAAATTTCCCTGGACATCCATTCCCTGGTCCATCCATTCCGGAGTTACGGAGCCCTAAACGATCATCTTGATTGTTTTACATTGTTTTAACCATTGTATTTATGGAACAATGCCACTCAGCAAACTCCAGATCCATTCTTCGTGCATGCAACAATCGACTGCATGCATAAACCTTTATAGCGCGATACTATAGCCGTAAAAAAGGTTACATTACGTAAAGCACAACAGCACTTAAACAGATGCAATTTTCTGAATTTCTTGATTATTTCAATTAAAAATTACCATTTTTTCCGTGTACATTTTAACAAGTAAAATGAAACTTCAATCATATCACCCCTTTTTTTACAGCACACTTGACGTTTTTGTTTGTAATTATTAATAAATTGAAGGACTCACTTGTCTTGAAAAGTAAATCGCTGCATCCATGGGTTTAATCGTAAGCTCATATCAACAAAATCCCCAGGAATAAGTTGACTCTGCTTCCCCTTGCAGTTTAGCCATTTTATGGATGGTAACCACAATTTAATTGTAAGAGGAAATTGCTTATAAACACCCAACAGAAATTGTTCTCGTATGTCGATAGCTTCTGGCACAATTCCTTGTAGTTTGAGACTGGGCATCTGAAGACGGCTATCTTCCCACGTAATTTCAATGTTGAAGTCAGTAGTGAATGCCTATGGATATAAATGTCAAGCCCATAAAGCAAAAGTAGGACAAACTGAAGATGGGATGTCCATAATGGTAACAGGTAAAAATAACCCTGGACAAAATATATCGATATAAATATCACCAAGAAAAATTATCCCTAGAAAAAATACCTCCGGGAAAAAAACATCCCTGCACAAGATAGAAATTGTGCTTTTATGGCAATACTAAAGCCCCTACCTTATGAACGTGAATTCTTATTTAAAAATTTCCTAATGGTGTGTTGGAAAAATCCTTCTATCACTCAGCAGGAAACACGGACATGGCCAGAAGGGTAGTGTTTCCCACCACCCACGTATGACTTAATATCTCTCGGACATGCAGTCTCTGTAGAACAAAAAAAAACCACTTGAATCAACGACCACGCTAGTGATCTGCTTTCTGAGTGTCATTGTAAGACGTCGTTGTCAACAACTCATTATTTTAATCAGTCATTTTTTCTCTGGCAGCCACTGGCTGTCGTACATTTACAGAAAAAGTACAAAAGAAGTGATATCAGAAGCAAAACCCACAAGGGTGAAAAACTTTCAGCAATGGCCAAGTTTTAGCCAACCAAAAAGCAGTGACATCGAGTTAAAATAGCTGTCACCAAGTTTTCTACGTAAAGTACCAATCCTAACTCATGTACTGCCCAAATCGTTCACTTAGAAAGTAGTGTCGTCACACCAGCCAAGTTAATTCCATCGACTATTCCTGAAGATGTTATGTGAAAAACTTGACCATTGCTACCGAAAGCAGCAATGGTCAAGTTTTTAATTTAACCTTTAAACTAATACTCGATAGGATTAGCTTGGAGGTTATTTGCTACTGGGGGTGATATCACTACATGGGATATCACTAAATGGGTTAGACTTAGTACATAACGTAGAAAACTTGGTGGCAGCTATTTTTGTCAGATGTCACTAATTTCATTGGCTAAAACTTGGTGGGTACTGTGGAGGAAGTAGCTCCTATCTCACTTTATCTTGCCCCCTTTACAAGATAGTGTGTATTTCTTTACCTATGATACTTAACACCTTAACATAAATCCCACTAAATAATTCTAATAAGTGCAGTACTTACTCTCTGCTCGCACGTTCTTGTTTGAATATTTTATTCAATACTTTATTTCTTTCACACTCTTTGTGAACAGTATATTGTTAATAATCAGGCAAACCCTTTTTGCCAATTAACTAGGATTGACTGTTCATTTCTTACTTACTGAATTTGAATTTTGTTACTGGAGCCATGGCCAGCAGCCGCATGCACCAAACACAGTCTAATTACATCAAAGCACAGAACCACACAGAAGACGTCCCGATCTCACTACAAATTACCCTGACCCAGGGAGCAGAAGGAGAACGACCAGAGCCTACACACGCAGACTTGAAGCCCTAACAAAACAAAAAATGGCCTGAAGCCTCCAGAGTGAGGCAACACTATCAGAGAGTGACAGCAGGTTGGCAATCGATGGGTGCCACCGTAGATGATCAGCAAGGGCCACTCTGTGAACACACAGGTCCTGATAGGAGAACAGGAGGTTCTCCTCTGAAAACACCACTACGCAGGACTTACACAACGGAAAAACCGACCACCCGAACCGGAACTGATTGGCACGCAGGAGTGAGTGTCTAATCCAGAGACGGGACACAATCCGAGCCAGACACCACTATGGAAGACGATCTAACACTGACAACAGGACACACCTTGGCCGAAGTGCACAAAGGAACCGGCCAGTGTTCTCTGTCCGCCACTATCCTTCCACACCTGGAGGAATTGCCGACTTCCATCGTGAACCCCTGTGACCACAGAAATCTAATTGACCTTCAAGGTCGCTGCATCCTTCACAGTTTCTTCCCATCCGATGCCCCCCACCCCCACCAAAATTCTTTTGACCCACCGGCCGGGGAGCCTTGTTGAGTAGAAAATTGGTTTTCTTTTTGTGCATTTGTCGGAACGGAGACAAACAAAAAGTACGAACACAGCAGCAAACGTAGGCCATCCGCTTGGACTTTGCCTGCAATGCCAGACTGCCCCTGACCCAGTGAAGAGACGCAAGGCCACAGGAACGACAGATAGGCTAACATACACAACAGGGTGCCAAAGATCGAGCACCGCTACTGCTCGCCTGAGGAGACGAACAGCCGCCTTAGAATCTGAGAAGATGGTGAAAAACGGGAGGTCCCACATTTGACAGTATCCTGGGCACAGTATCCTGGGCCACATTCAAGGCCACAGAAATGGCACACAGCTCACCTATCGTACTGGAAGAGGGGGGATTGAAGCTTAATGGCGTGTCGACAGCTTGATCATTAGCGTCAACCTCAGTCACAGTGCAGTGGTCCAGGTTGCCACTGCATCACACATTACAGAGATATTATTCAAACCCCTAATCTAAATCTGGTCATACATCTGTACCTCCTGCAAAAATTTATAAACACCAGACAGGAGCACAGACTTATCGCCCAATTGTAGCACAATGCCTTGCGAAAGACGGAAACGACGACGAACACCATCAAGATGGTGACAATCAACAAGGAAGTGCTGGTCCATAAGTGGCCATTGACACCAATCACATTCAGGAGGTCAACCCCCCACAACACAACCTCTTCACGGCGACTGCGGCGAAAGGCTTAGTGCCATTCCTCGACAGTGCCTTTTAATAGCTCGCAATTTACTACGATTCTGTCTGTCACACAAGGTTTGCCAAAAAAGTGTGTAACCTCAGACGTAGAGTTGGAAAGGCGTCTGAGGGAACGAGGCTGAGATCAGTTCCGAGAGGCCCAGAAAGGGCCCCTTTCGCTGCAGAATCAGCTTGCTCACTTATCCCAACATGGCCCGAGATCAGGCAGAAAATCATGGTTTTCCGCTGGCCAGGCAAGCAGGAAAGCAAAGCTTGGACACGTAGTGTCAAGGGATTCCGAGGATTGTAATTCGCAAAGGACTCCAGGGCTCTCATGGAATTGCTAACGACAATGAAATACGTGCCCTGAAGGTCAAGCATCCATTCCACTGCCAAACCGAGAGCCAAAAGCTCGGCGGAAAACATAGAATAGCCTGATGGAAGGCGATGGGCAACAGTTATTCCCTTACACACACAAGCACACGCCACGCCAACATTTGACTTCGACCCATCAGTAAACAGCCGCTGATAACCAGTATACTGAGAACACAGCTGTCTGAACTCCTGCAAGTACCTTGCTGGCAGAGTGGAACCATTCGGGAGGGACGCCAGAGCGAAAATAAAAATATCACTTGGGACAAGCCGAGGGGCCACTGGAATCCCCCCAAGCCTCAAGATGCAGGGTATTTCAAAGGTTATTTTCTGACAGGACCGCTGGAGCCTATCGCGGAAATCGCCCTTATACACCAACCCTGCGTCTACCGACTCGCAAGTCTGTCCCAAAAACCATGGACCAAGCAGGACTGGATTGCACAGTACGCAAACGTACAGCATACTGAATGGCAAGCTGTCTCCGACGAATGGCCAAAGGTGGCTCTGAGACCTCAGCATAGAGGCTGACCACCGACTGGAGACGTTCGAAATGCCCCAGTCGGCAGACGCAGGCCACTGTGATGCATAGTGTCCAACATCTGGAGAGTTGAGTCGATAGCCGAACCATAGACCATGCACGCATAATCAAGTCAGTGTTAGGTCCCCCCTCCACTAGACGTGGTGGCTGTTAAAGTCGCCCAGCATGAGGAAAGGGGAGGGAAGCTGGCGGTCCAGGTCGTCTATATCACCAACCCCAAAGACCTCATCCAGTGGTAAATAAAGCAAACAGGCTGTAATATCAAATTGGAAAGAAACCCTAACTACTACTGCGTAAAAGCTAGTATGCAGAGGCACACTGGCATGTGGCTGAGAGTGGTGAACCACCATGTGCACATCACAGGGTCAGCATCCAGATGGTAGACAGAGTATCCCCAAACAACCGGATTGTCCAACGCTTTAAAGCAAGTCTCCTGAAGGCAGCAGCACAAAGGTCGCCAATGTGACAAAAGCAGCCGCAGCTCTTCTGCATGGGTCCTATAACCCTGGCAGTTCCACTGAATGATGGTATGCGCCATTACTATAGCAGGCTTAATACAGAACCCTTCTCCTTAACCCTTCCTCCGGGCGACCCGAAAAGATCGGAATCATCACCCGAATCCACAGTGGGAGTGAGGTAAAGAACGAAGTCCTCAGAAGGAGGAAAAAGTTCCAGAGTATTGGAACAAGTAATCTCTCCTTGCTCCATGGGCGAAGGAGGATCAAGTTGTTGAGGGGTACCAATGGACCCCTCAGCTAGCTGGTCTTTTAACAACAGTGTCACCTTCACTCTTGGTGGTGACGTCCTCACGGGTGGTGTTGAGGCTTTACCAGCAGGAGCCTTCTTCTTTGACGTCTTTTGTGGGCACTCTTTGCGGGAGGGCTTAACGGAAGCAATAACTCGCTTGGTAACAGCTGTATCAGCAGTAACAGGAACATTAGTAGGAGCAGGAGCAGCTGCAGGCTGGACAGAAGTCGACGAAGGATCCAAAAGACCCTGCAAAGATGGATGTTACTGGGTCAACAAAGTAAGAAGCTTGCCTACCGTCCTCGTCAAAGACGTGAGCTCATTACGCAAATCTGCCAAATCAGCAGACTCACTAGCTGGGCTAGGCAGTGGCGCACTGCACACCTGCGCAAAAGACCGTGTCATTGCCGGTGCTGATAGTTTGGCCTTCTTATGGGCCTCCGAGCAGGAAAGCCCGTTCTTTATCTCCTGTACCCGACGTTGCTGCACATAAACACGGCAGTCCCGTGAAGATACCTGGTGCTGACTACTGCAGTTGACGCACAGCACTGGGCCAGCACAGTCAGCACCCTCATTGGCCGCCTGAGTATTGCTAACACAGGCAGGCTTACCCTTACATGAGCCGCTGGTATGGCCGAAGCATAGACAGCGGTAACACCGCATCGGATTCAGCACATACCACCAAACCTTCAACCGCAGGTAAGTAGTGGGGTTTGCCCGTATCTACGCCAGCTCGGCTACTTTCTACAATACTAATTCACGTCACAGATGAGATGACGTATTGGGTTAGTGTTAGTATGACTATGCATTTTTATAGTGACTTGCACTTTTTTTTTATTAAATTTTGCGTGGCGTCTACCTACGTGGAAAATAAGCATGATGTTACAGTTTTTAGTTAAGTCACCAACCTGTTCACTTGAAAAATGTCACGTAGTTGGATAATGACATTCAAAAACGGTTATTACCATCTCATGATTTTAAGAGATAAAGGGTTTCATATAAAAAGGGAAAGCTTTTCAAGAGAGCTTCTCACGTCTTCAAGAGTTCAACTTATGTTCAAAGTGTCAAACAAGTCTTCAACTTGAAATCAGGTAAGTTTACAATTGTTTTTTTTTATATGTTATTAGGTATATTTTAAAAAAGCGAGTGAAGACTAATGTGACTTTGTTCTCTCTTTTTTTATTAGTAAAATGGCTTCCATACTCTTGCCAACAATGTCTCTCCCATTAAGTGTCACCGACCACGCTTTTGTGAATGTTGGCATATATGCAGAAAATATTCTTATTCATTTAAGAGACTACACAAGAGCAACGTCAAGGTTTTTTCCATCCAAAATCGGTATTCCATTGTGGCTGCAACAATGGAAAATGTTCAAAGATAATTTCGACATTATTCAAACAAACGTGGTCGATGGACACATACACGTAGAACTAGATCAAGGCCAAATACTGATCTATCCTCAGATCGAAAACAACCGAAAATACATTGTTTTCCAAAGTGAAGATGGGAAACAATACAATTTAAATTCAAGCTCATTTTCCACGTTGAGGTCATTAGCACCTGCTATCAACGTCATGGTGACGAAATTGAAATCTGAGATGGAGAACAAAGGTTAAATAGTGACATAAAAATGTTGATACACGTTATCGGGTGAGTTTTTTTTATTGTGTTTTAAACATTTTTAAAACGAAATAATTCAGTTGCCTTCAGACTGTTGTGAGAGTAGGATGGATCTTACAGAAAAAGCTACGTACGAAGCTTATGTAATAGTGTGCTTCGTATCCACCACTTTGCTAGTGAGAGGACAATCTTTTACAACAATGACACTTTTTAGTGGTGAATATGAGTTAGTGTAACATGACGAATAGCAGCTGGGGGAGCATTTATGGCTTTATTTGCGTTTCAAGAGTGCAACATCGCGAGAGAAAGTGATGAATTTGTTAAAACTGAATGAACTTTCTACAGACTATACTGTGCGTGCACTCGTCAGTGAAACAAGTCGAAAGCGTTGGATTAAGAAAATGTGTAAAAAAGATCTTGAAATGCTCGAACTATTGCAACCTAAGGAACTGAATTATTTGTGTTTCGAGATGCGTCTCATTAGATGGTGTGAAACATATTTGCAAACTGACTTTAAATTTGATTCTTTTCTGTTTGAATACTCTGCTCAGTTTCCTTTTCTCATTGCATATTTGAATTGGTATCGTAAAATGCGTGCAGATTAAAAATAGTATAAAAGACTGTTAAATTGCTATTTTGTTGTTGTTTGAAGAATGGAGTGCGTTGATTGTAGGTTGCATCTCCCAGCTGCTATGGTCGTTGCAGGAAAACCTAATTCGGGGAAGACAGAGTTTGCGGTTGACCTTATTTTAAATAATCAACAGTTGATTACTCCAAAACCTACCCAATGTCTCGTAATATATGATATTTGGCAAAAAGCCTACGACCGTTTGAAACAGAATTGCTGCATACCGTTAGTATTCTCTCAAAAAGTAGACCGTGCTATGATAGAAGGTATCGACCCTGATCAAGCCACTATCGTTTTACTAGATGACAAGATATGTGATTTGGCGAATCAGAAATGTTTAATAACTGATATATTTGTGAAATATTTTCATCACAAGAATCTGTTTTGTATTTCACCTGTACAAAATATGTCTCATAAAAATTTGAGAACCGTTTCTGTTTGTTCGACCTATATTGTGCTGATACAAAGTCCACGTAATCAGTCTCAGGTGAAAACGTTGGGGTCGCAGTTAGTATGCGCCAACTTCCTGTGCGAGGTATATAATGATGCCACACGAAATCCATTTACTCATTTGTTGTTAGACCTCTATTCAATGACGGATCTCTCACTTCGTTATCGTAGTTGTATCCTATCCCAGAATCCAATTGTCTATATAGAACAATGAAGAAGAACCAAGTGAAACATTGCATTCTGCTTCTCGTGCTATTAGCATCGTCTAAGGTTCCCGCTCCATGAAAAAAACCTTACTCACTCACTGTCCGACTGTGCTCGATGTTTTAAATAGCTGTGTCTGAACATGCTACGAGGTAAAATACCCTTAAGTATCAATCAAAAAAATAGGTTAAGAAAATACAAAACTGCTTTAAAATTGCTAGCTACGAAACGTGTCAGCAGAAAAAAAAGTTAAGACTTTAAATCAAAAAGGTGAAGGTTTTCTTAGCGCGCTGATCCTGCCTGTAATTAGTTTATTAGGTAGTATTTTTTCACGCTAATATTGTACAAAAAAATGATGTTAACGAACTATCCTGGCGTTAGACCATTTGAAAAACCTCTTAATGAGTTGGATGAACAAATGAAAAGTATTCTAGAACGAGATAATGTTAACGATCATCAGAAAGTTATGTTGTATCAACAAATATTGCAGCGGTATTTGAATTATCGTGAACAGGCTAAAATAAGGAACCTTTACAAGTTAGTTTTACTAGCAGTGCTGTAAATCCTCTAACTACAACTTTAAAAACGGCTGCAACGCCTCAAACCGCGCCAGAACAGACTGAGACTACAGACACTGAGGATGATGGTGCATCGCCCAGAAAACTTAGCATCGATGAATTGGTAGAAACTGTTCCTATTAAATACAGAACGGTAGTAGCTGAACGTTTAGCGGAATGTGACATTTCTTGGAACGAAAAGGGTGAGTTATTATTCCAAGGTCGCCCTATTAAAAATCGAATGTCGCAGATTTAGTGTATGGTTTTCTCTCGCGTACAAAACATGCAAAACGTGTTGCTAACAAGTTACCGAGTTGGCAGTCTCTAAATACTTTGTTAGGTCGTGTAACATCACAGAGAAGAAAGTATCCAAAACCAAAAAAAAAACAACTGAGAAAGATTTGAGTTGGTTGGATGACAGTCAATACTTTTGATTATGGCGACTTTAAAAGATATCTACTTCGATCCTAATTCTGTAGGCTCTTTAGGAGGTAAAGAGAGGCTGTATCGTGAAGCTAAAAAATATGGTTTTAGTAGAAAGCAAGTAAACGAATTCTTAAAATCTCAAGAGGCTTACACTTTACATAAAGACATTAGACACAAATTTACACGTAACCCTTTCAGAGCTGCACGTAAAGATCACATTTGGCAGTCAGACCTCATTGACCTAAAGAAATATGCTCCTTTTAATAGCAATACGTTTTGAGCGCAGTCGACGTGTTAACTAAATATCTCATAGCAGTTCCTTTAAAAAACAAATCAGCAGTAGCTAAGGTTTCCGGTTTAAAGGCACATAAATCCCTCCGTTCTGGCCGCTTTACTCTGCGTCACCTACGCTAAAATATAGTTCAAACGACCGCAGCGCGCATTGCTCTACGCCACTAGTCATACTCATTTTGGGGCTGCTGCAACGTGACACATCGTACGACCAAGTCGCAAACTTGAGTGAAGGATTAATTATCCTTCCTCCAGGGCCGCGGCTTGCCAGTAATGTGGCGGGAGTTATATACCGCTCGGACCGAGCCGTTTAAAACAAGCCTAATAACATTCACGCGCCACTACTGACATCTGCATCGTACCCTTAGACCAGGAAATGAAAGGTAAATCAGTTTATATAAAACTATTTCCGGTAATGTATCGAGTGAAACTGTTAAAATATACCGGAGGGAGTTATGTGCCTTTAAAGAAAGTGTTTAAAGACAAGAAACCCCTTTACTTGCATTCTGATGAAGGCTCAGAATACACTTCCGTAGCTGTCAGATCCTTACTCGACTCTCTTAATATTAAATGGTATCACACCTATGATCGCTCAATCAAGGCGAGTATCGCGGGGAGAGTGATAAAAACGCTGAAAAGTCGAATATTTGGTTGGTTTACCTGTACAGGTAGCTATAACTATGTAGCTGTCTTGGGTAAGATTGTGAATTCATACAATAATTCTCTTCATACTTGCATCAAGTTAGTGCCTTCCGAAATTACAACCAGAAAGAAGGAGCGTGAAGCTTATAAAAATGTGTACGGTTGCTCTAGTGGTTTGAAAGTAGGTCAGTTGGTCCGCATACCAAAAATCAAACAGGTTTTTACACCAGGCTACATCCCAAAGTGGACTAGAGAAACATTTACAATTGCCAGCAAAATTTAAAATAAACTTTACAAAACACCTGTCTACACGTTAAGGGATTATGATTCTACGCCCATTAAAGGTACTTTTTACAGCCAGGAATTACAACCTATTATAAAACATGATAATGTGTACAGAATAGAACGTGAGTTGAGGGAAAAAAAAGTGGCAGGCGTGACTCATTTTTACATTAAATGGGCTGGCTGGGGTCCGAAATTCAATAGTTGGGTAACTGATATCATTCAAGATGGACCTCCTCGATAATCTGTACGTCACTCTTCCGTCTAATGGCAGTATGGATGTCTTTCCCGATAACACTTTGGCTCATTACAAGAATTATCTCCCAGAAACGCTTAACATCTCGGCCGAATATGAGGTCGCCTTGGTAGAGATGCAATTTCCTTGAAGAATGGACTATAAACCTTTTTTAAAGAGAGCTGGTGAGGACGATGTAATCTTAAATGTTTTAAATTTAGATATAATGCCTCCCATGGCCATTGAATACAAACTAAAATCCACAAGCGCTGGTATCAGTTACGACACAACCAGTGACCTAGTAGAGGCAATAAATAAGGAAATATCAGAGTTTAGGAGAGGCAAATTAAAAAATTTAAGTGGAAAGAGCATCTTTTTCAAGACTTGGATTATGAAAAGAGGAAAAGGCCTAGAATTAGTTACAATACCAGCATAAAACGTTACGTTATTCATAATGACATAAGACCAACTACTAATTTGTATATTCGATTATTAATGGGAAAACGAATGGCTCGCAGGTTAGGTTTTGAACCAAATCAATTAACTCTTTACCCTTATCGTGATGACGGGAATCTCGCTACAAAGGGAGGTGTTGTAGTCATACTCGATAAAAGTATCTCTTACAAAACTCGAGCTGAATTAACCGTTACAGCTGTTAACCCATCACCTCATGATAACAACAACCTTCCAGATTATATTTGGTTTTACACCAATATAATAAATCCGAGACCTGTCGGTAACAGTTATTCTCAATTCTTAAGAAATACTAATGTTCTAGGAGAGTTAGGCACGAGCCAGTCTGTTATATTCACTTCTCCCCATTATTATTCGCTATTGCAGCATAACGTGCAAACAATAGAAATTAAATTTTGTGACGCGTACAGTGATATAATACCGTTCTCTTCCACAGGACACACCATTGTCACTTTGCACGTCAGGCGGAAAAGGTCGTGAGTAAAACAATGGCTTCCTGCTGTCCTTATACAGCTCACTATCGAAGACAGGCTGGAGGTTTAAACGTGTATCAGGCGCTAGACATCAAGCTGGGTATGGGTTGGCAAACATCTTCGCTAGTATATCTAAATATGCAATGCTTTTCGTTTGTTCAGTTGGCAGCTATTTAGGACGCAAAGCTTTAGGAGCCGGAAGAAATATTGCACAACATTTAATTGCTGGTAAAAATTTTAAACAGAGCGCAAAGGATATATTACAGGAGACTGGTGAACAGATATTAGGTGATGTTCAGGCGAAGTTCAGTCAATCTGGCAGCGGTCGCAAGAGAAGACACAACGCTCCCAAGACAAATGCTATTAAGAGACGACGAACAGTGAAAGTTAGTCAGAAAAAGAAGAAGAAGAAAATAAGAAAGTGGCTCGAGATACTATTTTTTAAAAATGTCTTTCATTCATCCTTCATCTTGTGAGTGTTTGAAATCAGAATTGGATATGTTTGACGTTCCAACAACGCAAGTGTCTATAGAACGCAAACAGTATGTGGAATACCGATCTATTGCTACACCTAGTTCAACTATAGAATTTCAGATTGATGGAACAGCAGACTATTTGGACTTGGCGTAAACCTGTATTTATTTAAAACTTAAAGTTGTAAGCGCTGCTGGAGAAGATCTTACTGATGCACTGAGTTCTTTCATAACGCCTACTAACCTATTTCTACAATCTCTTTTTTCACAAGTGGACTGTTATTTCAACGGGAAGCTAATTTCTGAAGGCAGCAACACCTATCGATATAAAGCTTACCTACAAACGTTGCTCAGTTACTCTAACAGCTAAAGACTGTCAGTTAGGAGCTGCCATGTGGAATACTGCAGATAACAGGAAAGCTGCTATCGCAATTCTAAAAGTATAGAGTTAATGGGGCGAATTCATACTGAAGCCTGCAACTTGTCGAAACTTTTATTGAGCAATGTTAATGTAAAGTTTCGTTTCGTTTTATCAAAGCCTGAATTTTCGCTCAAGTTGTCCAACGCTGCTGCTGGTACTTTAAAACCAAAAATACAAATCGAAGCAGCTGCTTTGTTTGTAAAAAAGGTTAGACCCTCCCCATCCATTCTATCATCTCACATGACAACACTGCAAGAAAATAGCGCAAAATATTCTTTTGTTCGCAGCGACATTGAAATCCAAACTATCTCTAGGAGAATGACTTCGGCATTTATTGACAACGTTTTTCAAGGACAGGTGCGTCTTTTGTTTGATTTGTTTTGTTGACAACGAAATGTACACGGGTGTTAACAAAAAAGATCCTTGGATATTTGAAAATCATGGTTTGAACTACTAATCGCTCACTGTAGACGGGGAACAAATAGACAAACCACTACAACCCGACTTTAGTTCCATGACCTACACCCGAGCCTACATGAATTTATTTCACGGATTAGACACATCATTTCAAAACGTAGGTAATGGCATCAAGATTACAGATTTTGCTACAAAACATTGTATGTTTGCTTATGATCTGACTCCGGATGGTTACGCAGGAATCTCAAGTTCTCACGTTTCACTCAACAGACAAGGTGTCCTCAGAATAGAACTTAGATTTGACGCTGCTCTCGCAAAAGCGACTAACGTTTTGATTTATTACGAGATACTGGAGGTTTTAGAAGTTACGTTTAATTGTGAAGTGTTCCTGGAAGGATGAACACGAAGCAGATCAATGACATCTTGAGAAGTAGATGTGCAAATTTCCTGGGGACATATCCCGCAAACCACTTACCTGTTGTAATTAATAGAAGAGAATCGTTTCTAGTCGTCAATCATGACACGTGCACTTCGTCGGGAAGCCATTGGTCTGTCATCGGATTGAACAAAATGAAGAATGGAATTAAGACTTCCGAGTTTTTTTACTCTTTTGGCTTCAACTTAGAAAACAATTACCACATTCTACAATATTTGAGTGATTGGAATGGAAAGAAGATTTGGCGCAACAAGTTTCAAATTCAATCCCCAACATCTTCTACCTGTGGACATTCTTGTATTTTTTACATAATTATGAGAAACAAGGGATTTACTCCCGATTACATTGTTAACAAATTAAAGAAAACAGCTTTCCGTGAACGTTATGTGTACAATTTTATAAAATGTATTAATAAACTTAAAATGTGATTATACAACATTCTCTTAATATTTTCTTTATTCTTTCTAGAATGCCGCACTGTTTAATAAAATTTCGCCTGGAAGGGACCGACGATGAGAGAATTGATATTGTGAAATGACCACTATACCACAACATGTTGCAAATGATAAGGTTGAAAATGCTTTGTATAGGCATCGAAACCGTCTTAGCAGGTCAGGATTTTAGTGGATTGTTAAATGGAAGCAATCAAAAGTTTTATCGAGGGGATGTAAGCTGGTTTAAAGATGATGCTGGTTTAATCAACAAAGAGCTAACTATGGAGATCATTAGTTGTTCTCAAGCTGGAATGTTAAAAAAATATATAACAACTATTGATCCTTTCACCTTAATTCTCGGATGTAGCCTACCCGACCTTTCATTTGGTATGCAGCTCGTACGATTTTGCGAAGAAAGTCTATCGTTCAGCCACCTTGACCCATTTGTTCTGAACAATTTTGAGTTACACGACAGAATTAAAACTTACTACGACAGTTATCACACGACACGAAAAATTACTCTAAATAGGATAGAGAATGAAATGTTGAAAACAGAGTTCTTAAAAGACCCAACACCTTTGTGGAGCGTCTTTGCAATAAACGCCTTGCAAGACAGAGAAGTCAAAGGTGTTTACATTTACGGTTTGAATGGAATTGGTAAAACGTTACTCGTTGAAGTGATACTACCAGACATTTGCGAATTGGGTTACGTCATGACAACTGCATCTTTTACAGGTGTCAGACACGACGATCGCTATGTCTACATTCCAGATTGTTCTTCAGAACTCCTTGAGTCTTCCATTTTGATCCTATATCATTTGGTAGATAACAGAGCTTTCAGTATTGGAAAACAAAAGATTTTATTTAAAGGCAAGGTGATAATTGTTAGTAGATGTCAACCTTCGGAAGATGTAGCCTTCCTACGACGTTTTACCGTGATCGAAGCATCATAAATGTGAGTGTCATTCCAGAAAATGTGCAACATTACATGTCTATTCAAATTGATAATGTATTATACTTGGATTCTTTTAAAAATTGTTGCAGTCGTCTTTAGACAAATTGGTGTCATTGCTGGAAGATTCCCAACTTGACATTCTCAAGTATGAATATCTGGAGCAATAGCCTTTGTTAAAGCATAAAGAGATATTTCCCTATGAATACTTAGACTCTTATGCTAGATTTGAAGAAAAGGCTTTACCGCCAAAGGAAGCTTTTTTCTCTAGTTTGACTAAAGAAGTTGTCAGTGACGAGGACTATGAATATGCATTAAAGGTTTGGAACGAGATGGGTTGTAAAACATTTGCAGATAACTTTAATTTATATTTGCATTTGGATTGTTTTTTATTAGCTTGTGTATTTACAGACTTCAGAAAGACTTGTTTAGAATGTTACAAGTTAGATCCTGCTCATTACTACAGCAGCCCCGGTGTTACATTTTCGGCTGCATTGAAAATGACAAAGTTGGAGTTGTTGACCGACATCGATCAACACTTATTCATCGAAAGAGGAATACGAGAAGGTGTGAGTATGGTAACGAAACGATTTGCACGTGCCAATAACCCATTTATAGGTGAGAATTATTGTCCTGAAAAACCTCATTCGTACATGATGTATTTGGATGCCAATAATCTGTATGGGTGGAGCCACAATCAAGTGCTACCTTTTGGGGATTTTATGTGGATGACGGAAGAACAAATACGTGATTTAGACATTCTTGCCATAGAAGACGATGCAGCAAAAGGTTACATTCTAGAAGTCGACCTGGATTATCCCCTGCACTTGCATGACCCTCATTCCGATTATCCATTGTGTCCCGAATCAATGCTCATCTGCTACGAGCAGCTGTCACCTTATTGTCAAGATTTGCATAGGATTCTTAACCTTTTGGACAGTTCTAGAAAACTCGCTCCGAATTTACATCCCAAATCAAAATATATTGTTCATTACAAAGTCTTAAAGTATTATCTTTCACAAGGTTTAGTAATGAGTAAGATTAATCGTGTTTTGTCATTTGTGCAGAAAGCTTAGTTAAAACCGTACATTGAACTAAATACGGCAAAACGTCAACATGCCACTAACGCTTTCACAAGATTTTTATAAAACAATGACGAATTCTCTGTACGGTAAGATGATTGAACAACTGAGGAAGTGAGTTAGCGTTAAAATTGCAACCACTGAGAGTAAAGCGAGGAATCTTACTTCAAAACCAAACATGGAAAACTTCGTTGTTTTTGATGAAAATGTTGTTATTTTTAAGATGAGGAAAACCAAAGTGGTTCTATCACGTCCAATTTATGTTGGGTTCACTGTTCTCGATCTGAGCAAGTATTTAATGTTTGATTTTCACTACGGACATGTAAAAACCTTGTATGGAAACAACGCTTTATTGTTGTTCACAGACACTGATTCCTTATGTTATGAACTCTTTATGGATAATATATATGCAGACATGTTGTTGCATCTAGATAGATACGACGAATGATTATCCTACAGATCATGCTTTGTACTCGACCCGGAAAAAAAAGTGTAAGGTATTTTTAAAGACGAAACTTGTTCCGTCCCCATTCTAGAATTTTGCGGGCTGAAAGCTAAAATGTATTCGTTGATTTATGGCGATGTTAACAAACTTGTTGGAAAAGGTATACAGAGACGTGTACTAAAACAAGAAGTAACTCACAGGCATTACGTTGATGTACTACATAATCAAAATGTATATTGTTTTAAAATGAATTTTCTTCGGAGTAAAACTCACCAGCTAGTGACCGAAGAACAGAATAAACTGTGTTTAACTGCTTACGATAATAAACGTTATGTATTAAGTGATGGCATTAGGAGTTTATCGTATGGACATTATTCCATACCTGATAATACATTGTAAAAAAGGTAAAGCCGATAACGTGTATCAACAATGTTATTTTTTTATTGATTCAAACAACACATTTTGTCATTTTTGTTTGAACTGTTGTATTTTTATGACGATTAAATTCAGAGATTCTTGTTACAACATGTAATAAAACACATTTGACAGAAAAAAACTACTTTTTATTTTCTTCCACTCTGAATGACGACACGATAGGTTAGTAACCTCCAATTTTAGTTCCAATTCCTACCGCTCGAGGGTCGACCGGAAATTTCCTCCACTCACGTGACCGACTCTTGGCCAATCAGAGAGCGAGCAGGCCTTATAATTATATTACTTGCAACCGGAAACCATCTTTCTTTTTACTTCGAACCTTCACAGAAGGTAGACGCCACGCAAAATTTAATAAAAAAAGTGCAAATCACTATAAAAATCCATAGTCATACTAATACTAACCCAATACGTCATCTCATCTTTGACGTCATAGATGAGACGATAAGAATTAGTATTGTAGAAAGTAGCCGAGCTGGCGTGGGGCAAACCCTACTACTCAGGTAACCGGCAGTAATGTGCTGCGGAGCTACCGGCATATCAAAGGTCAGGAAGAATGTTTCAGTTGGCTGGGCACCATCTTCTCCTTTCCTCGTCAACCGCCGCACAGCCGTAACGCCTTGTGATGTGAGTTTGCCCAGGATGACATCATCGCTGAGACCTCTCAAATCAAAGCACGTCACGACTTCTTTGCTGCTGTTCAAGGTATGGTGAGGCTCGACACGCACTGGGCACGATCCCAGGTCACTCGCATTCAAAAGTCTCCTTGTCTGATCATCGTTTGCAGCCTCCACAAGGTACCCCCCAGCACGGAGCCGGGAGACATCCTTGGGATCAGACCCACAGATAACTTTCAGGTCTTTGTGCATTGCAAACGGACCGAGTCGCGTGACATCTAGGCCCTCACCTGTCACCACCAGGAACTTCGGGACATGGTCCCGACCTTTACTAAAGTCTTGTGACTGGGCACTAGGCCCAACCATCTCAGGTTCTCTCCTCAGACGCTTAGTAGTGCGGCGAGGAGAGAAAAAAATTATGGGGGAGGAGGGGGGGAGAATTTTCCATTGACAGCAATAAATTAGTCGCGGCGGTGGGCCCCCCAGAAAAGAAATCCCTGCGTGGCACTCGGGTGATGCAGGGCCGGAAGCCGCATATCCAGGGCCCTGCACCAGGAAGCAAACACCGCCATCTATCTCGGTGAGGTGGCAGCCTAAGCATGCCGAGATGCAAGGCCACCAAGAAAGCCGTACACACCACCTTCCTCGATAACCCAAATAATTCGGATTCATGATGCGGATTGAATCAGCACAAGCTGCCCGCCCACACCGACAGGACCCGAAAGGTCATAGCTGACTGACGTTAGGCCAGCTTGCCCATGCCACCCGTCCTCCGGAATAAGGAGCCAAAGCCAGAAAGCCAGGAGCTTCTCCCTTCATGGATTAATAGGATGCAGCACACGACCAACATGCTGGGGTATGAGGATGAAAGCCCAAAGGCCAGAATGGGCAAATCGAGTCAAACCCAAAAGTGGATTCAAATCGCCAAACATCCTCTACGCAGCCACCCCGGGCCCAGTTTGTCCGGATGATCCTTCACCTCTTTCTGACTAGTGCTTGCGACGGGTGTAAACCCCCCCCCCCCCCGCCACCGCTATACACACCATAGGCGCACTTGCACACCGTAGTGTTGGGGCCGCTAGTGTTAAAGACGGACCGAACCTTCCGCCATGCAGACCCTTGGCACACTAGCAAGTCGTGATCTTGGGTTCCCTTTAAGTCGCCGCCTACGACATGCAGGGGTACGGTGGGCATATTCTACCCCCAACCCACAGGGGGGGGGGGCGTACTGGAAGAGACAAAATCCAGATATCATTGTAGAAACACCTTCTAGGACAGGACCACTATACCCAAACCCCCTGGCCGCATCCACAGTGGAAGGGGGCATTGCAGTACACAAAACAACCAGCAGGAGAGCACTCAAACACTCTTGCAACTCAGGGCACCAGGACCTGGGAGAGAACGGTCAAACGTAGGCACAATCAAGCAACCGCAGCTCCGGCATGGCACAGAGGATCAAGGCCCCACGACCAAGAGCACCCAAAGCTCGATGAGCCACAGGGCAAGGCAGAGTCCTTTGATTTAACGAACCGACGAAGAGAAGGTTCTTGTCAGGGAAGTCCGACTGCAAAATCTCACTTGAGGGTCCGACGCTCGCTAGAGGACGATTGGTCGCATCCACCCCGTGCCGGCATGGCTGCCAGCATGAGCGTGAGTAAACAATTAGTGTTTGCTTCGTAAGTTTGCTGTCAAAATAAGGTTGCAACGTGGTCTAATATCCACGATAGGCACGTTAGGGCAAAGATTTAGAATAATGTGTATTTAACCTTTTACATTGTGTTTTACGGTTGCCGCAATCCTTTTTTTCCTGTTGTTTTTTGCCCAATAGTGATGAAACTAGAAATTCTTTCTTAATTTTTTTTTTATTAAAAATAAATTTAATACAAATTTATGGAATCTGTGCTCGCAGAAGAACCGGCTCAGATCTGAATTTTGGTCGCCACATTAGGAGAAAGAAGTCTAATAGTAATGGTAGAAAAACCTCTAATCAGAACCTGGGGTAGAAGGGGACAGAGGTTGTTGGGGGGGGGGAGGACTACATTCCAAAATTGGTGTGGTAGTTTCTCACAATGCACTGGCTAGCACAGACTGGTAGGAATTTTGCTAAGGATTCCGGGATGAGATCCGTCAAGTTAGAAAATCCCAGTAAGTTTTAACCGTTTGAAGTTGGGATACCATAGGTAAAGGTAATTTATACTTGAGTGTAAAGAAAGAAACCTGAATACTGTCTGCTGTCGC
>JAHWFP010072168.1:118572-140523 GCA_023313725.1 Lithobius niger | reverse complement strand
AAGAAAAAAACGGAAGACAAAGAAGATAATATGAACTAAAAAAAAATCGAAAGACCAATAGATTGGTAAAGGTTCTTTCGACGTTTTTACATCGTTTTAAAACTATCATGAATTCGAAATAAATATATAAAATGTCCGGTGTTAAACGTCTGTAACCCACACTGAAATTCTTAAAAATATGCTAGTAGAAGTCAACACTGCATAAAATTTGTTATGCTATATGTATGCAGCAAATTAAAATTATGATTATGAAGAAGGCCTTGCTGAAAATAAAAATGTTTTTTTTTATAGTTTTCCTGGATAAGAAACGCAGATAAAACAACCTTTTGTTTTGTTGAGGGGGGGGGGAGGGGGGGAGATTGATGGTAGCAACTCTGGGAATGATCTACTAGTAACGTACAATTATGTTTAAACCTAGTGCCACATTTTTTTCTTTATAAACTACTGATAAGTGATTTTCGGAAACAAAAACTTATTCCGACGAATGTTTATTAAAAAAAAAATACTCTTTTTGATGGGAGGGGTGGTGAGGGCAAGATATGACATACGAAAAATTATGACATATGGCTACGAATTAAGGGGAGAAAATGTGGGGACAATTCACCCGTCACGAAAAATTATCTTTGACAGAGTGAAATAATGTTTTTTTATTTAACTCATTTCGACGATTTATTCCAACTATTTTTTTTCATTCGAAACTATATAACCTGATGAAACTAGAATTTCATCTAGTCTCATTACCTGAATAAAAGAAAAGTATCCAAACGCAGTATATTAACGTTAAACATGATTCACTTTAATCAAATTCATGCTGATTCGACCAGCTTCTAGAACAGTACGATTGTTGACACATGTGATCAAATTCAGCCGACTTAAAAACGTTATTCGGAAAGAGGCATTCTGTGATGAAACTGCCGCTCTTTTAGTCTCGTTATGTGAAAACATTATACTGATATGTTGAATATTAACGTAACAACACGAGCCGCTTCAATACGAAACGCATGCTATTCTGTTGAGCCGCGAGGAACTGCGTACAAATTTAGCTCTAGTAAAACTCTAGTACAGCGGAGATACGGAGTTCAACGGGGCAGGCCAAGGCCACAATAGTCAACAACATTCCGTCCCACTGGATCATCTCGACCACGGCTAGCATTCCGAATGCACATAACACAAAGACGCTCATCAGAGCGACAGCGTAGGGGTGGCTCCCCACACTCGACCCACGGGTCTGGACTGACATTGTGACAAGACAGCCAGACACAACACAGAGACAGATGTTAACAGCAACCTGCAGTGACCATATGTGATGCTGATAAGGACCGAGGAAAGGGAGATGATAGTCGAGAAGTGCCATGATGAATGTGCGATACACATTCAACAGTGGCCCCCTCTTGACACCCTCAATCCTTGCAAGGCACTTCAGAATGGAGGAGCGAGCCTCCACCCTGTTTCTGAGTTGCCTAAGATGCAGATTCTATTCCAATCTCTCATCAAGCAGAACCCTAAGATGTTAGACAGAAGGCGCTTGGGTAAGAGCCGAGCCATCTGCTACGATAGATAGTGGTGCCCTCCTCCTCACAGGAGACCAGGAGAAGAACATTAACTCCTTCTAGCCAGGGACAAGTAAAAGTCCCCTGTCACTGAGGAGGGAAGAAGCCCGCTCAACGTCTTCAGCACACCTGCAGCATTCAACAGTGTCACCACCTGCAAACCACAGGACCACATCGTTAGCATAGCACACTACATTTGATGATGTGGACATCTCAACCAAGACCCCATTGACTGCGAGGACTAAGCCAGGTCCCGTGAGGGACTCCCTGTCCGAAGAGGCGTCACCAGACTGGAATCCGTTGGCTCTCGTAACGAACTTCCTGTCACTCAGGAGTGTGGCAATAGCACCAGCCAGCTTAGGACCCACACCCATCTTGACCATGCTGTACATCACACAGTCAACACGAACTGTATCATAGGTGGCTCGTATGTCTAAGAAGGCCGCGACTACAGAGAGCCCATGAGCTCAAGCCTCATAGATCCCAAACAGAAGGTACACGACGGCATCTTGAGCACTTCTGTTTGACCTGTACCCAAACTGGACAGGAGTCAGGCAACTATAATACTCAAGATGTCGCTCAAGGTGCCGTATGAGCATCATCTCATACACCTTCCTGAGATTGGAAAGAAGAGACATGGGACGATAGTTAATCAAACTGGAACTCACAATAGCCGGCTTATGAACTGGAACTATGATAATGAAGAGCCAGGAGTCTGGTACTAGGTGTCCATGAAGGATAATCTGGAACAACAACACCGCATCCCTGGAGGTAGTCCGACTAAGTTTGCATAGACTGTCATACAAAACTCCATCAATACCTCGGTTCCCATTTTTCTTACAACGAGCAAGAGCAGCTAACCACTTAGAGAAATCCCATGGGAGATCAGTGGGAGACTCTGACACAATGGGAGCAACCAGAGAGGGTGGAGGAGAGCCCTGAGGGAGAGCATACACACTGGCAAATATACTATTGTATGTTCTCTCCTCTTAGAACAGCATGATCTGGTCTACTGGGATCATAGACCCCGACTGAGAGCACCTCAAGCCTCTAAAGTCAAGAACATGCGAGGCTTGCCTCAACGATGCCGACGACCGGACACGATCACATATCCTATCTAGGTACAAGCGCCACACAGTCCTGATCAAATACGCACTCTATTGAGCGATACCCTGATAGGTGAGCCAGCGCTCATTGGTATCTATTGTATCTCTTCCTATTGCATTTTCATTGTTTCCTTTTAGCAAACTCCCTTTAGATTCCTGTTAGTAGTTATTATATTTAGTCTTCACTTCGTTATTAGCCTTCAGTCACTCAGCAACGTGTCAGTATGTTTTCCGACGTTCATCCTTGAATTAGGAATGAATTTCTTCATACGTTTGCAGATATGTTTTGCAACTGACTTCAAGCTTTGTCAAGTTTAATGGTAAATATAATTTAACAGTGAATTGGCTAATACGTGTTTGCACTATGATATATCCTGTAGACGAGTTGATTCATGAACCCAAAGGATAATCGGAATAGGATTGACAATTAACCGAATTGATTCAAACAGAATCTGATTGCGTACATTCCTGTATGTTGGCCAACATTTGCCATGCATTAAAAACTTCTTGATTTTGGACCGTAAAGCGTTTCAGAAATGACTTACTTTCCATTTTATGTCTGCACTCCCTGAACTAGTCTAGGACCTCTTTACAAAGCGTCAGTAGAAGCTATAATTTAAATACATATCTCACATACGGTGATGTTAGAAGCCTGTCACTGAAGATTCGACACCATGTGCTGGCTAATGGCAATCTCCTTCTAGACACGGTAGCACAGCCAGAGGGGGCCAAGACCCCGGGCAGTACAACTACTTCCTGAAATGACTTACCTGTTACATCACAGATATGAGCTTCCAACAAAAAACGACTCACAAACCAAATAACTACGATTACGGGAATATACATTTTATACTGGAACAACTCACTCGCTAATTCGATGAGACGGACTCTTGGCAATATGGAGAGCTTTCTCTCTCTACAAATTTCACCTTACGTTTACCCCATCAGTCATGGACAACGTAATATAAATGTATTATAACCTTAGCCGGAGCTAAGACATACGAATCTAAAAGACTCAATTCACTTTCCTTGCCTATGAAAAACAATGGATACGGTCCATTTTACCAGGAAATCCAATCGACCCAATTGTTACCACTCCTGCACAACTAAAAGAATGGGACAGGAAGAACTGGGAATGCAAATAATGCTGATGCGTACTTTGTTTCCAATCTTTAAGTTGAATTATAGGCTACGAGATATACGAAAACTATATAGGACCGTCTTGGATTGATTTGGCTAGAACTGATGGTCAAGCACAGATTCATAGTCAGCGGCCTGAAAAGCATTCAGTTGGAGCCAGAAGACGATGTCTCCTACTACATCTGACGCGGAAGACACCTCAAGGAAGGTGTAGTACAAACAGGCTGCACTACAACAGAGCACAAATGTGTAACTGTTTTCTTAGTAAAATACTACACTCAACTTTGCAATCCAACGCACATACCAACGACCAAATACTGCGCCCAAAAACGTAATGCAATAAAAACGTACAAAAGGAATTAACTTAACTTGCCGGGATTATCTTGTATGAAATCCTATCCCTGCTAACTCACACATGTACGGCCCACATCCACGTTTATTCACTCCGTCAACTCCCCCCTCAACCCCCCCTCCACTAAACTAAACCAAATCTTCATTCATGTCGATATACGTATTATCATATTTTTTGAAACAATTCTCAAACTGCAAACGTACAAAAAGAATTACTTACCTTGCCGGAATGTCCTGCAAAGTCCATCTATCCCTGCTACCCCACATATCGACGTTTATTCACACCTAACATTCTGCTTCGGAAAGTTGTACTTTTACCAGCCAACTGCCGTGTCTGTCTAACTCCCACCCACCCCCTTCCTCCACATACTTGAGCTGGCAAAGGACTCGTCCATCTAACACCCACCCATCCTTCCCCTCCAAAAATTAAAATGGAATGACTCTCGTTCATAGCGAACATACTGATTACTGTATTTCTTGAATCAGTTTTAAAAAACACAAACACGAAAACGTATTCATTAAATACGAGCTAGCTTGACGTCCCAACCGTGCTATGAATTAGTTGTGGTTGAGGACCTCACAGTTACGGAGTATTATACCACGGCTGTGATGATTGCCTTTGTAGAAATATTGCAAATGCGATTTACTTTCCTAAGAAAACCAAGCACCTGGAGGGGATAAGACCAGGCGACTCAATCCACCGTGCAGCATGCACGGGTCCTGCTAGTTGTTAATAAAAACAAACATCTGTTATAACGAAACTAATGCCAATTTTAAAATACAATTTGGTTGCTGTTAGGCTTAGTTCGTGACAATAGGGATCGTTCACGCTAAAACCGTGTCTGAAATTTACTTTTGTGGATAAGGTAAGCTGCGTACGGTTACCGTATTTGTCGAAATAGTTACAGAGGATTGAAGCCTTACATTCGTGTTGTAAATTGAAAATGCATTTGGGGGGAGAGTGTAAAACACCACTTACGGTTTACTTACGACTACAAAAGTAGATTATTAATGGTTTTTAGCGTCATTTCAAGAAGACAAAATTCAAATAAATGAAAAAATAAGGAAAGATACCTGTATGGTTTTACGATAAATGAAAAATTAGGGCTACAAGTTAAATTCGACGCAAAGTGATAGTCTTACCATATGTTTCATAGACATTTCTATAACGAATGATGGCTGCAATACTATTTTGACCCATGGTGGAAAGGCTGTAATTAGAAATTATAAAACGTTTTTATCTGGAAACTACGAAAAATAGCTGAATAAAGTTAGGTTCATATACAAGCAATTATCATGGTTTACTTCAGTGTTACCTGCGTAGAGTGTACGGAATATTATTTTATTAGTTTACGTACACAGCCAGTGAGCCAGTCATCATTGATGGATGGATGGATGGAAGGTAGGAAGGAAGGAAGGAGAAAGAAAGAAAGATGCAAAAGGAAAAAGCAAAGAAAGAAAGAAAGAAAGAAAGCAAGAAAGATGCAAAAGGAAAAGCACAGAAAGAAAGAAACAAAGAAAGAAACAAAGAAACAAAGAAAGATTCAAAAGGAAAAGCAAAGAAAGGAAGAAAGAAAGATGGAAAATGAAAAGCAAAGAAAGAAAGAAAGAAAGAAAAAAAAAGCAAAAGGAAAGGCAAAGAAAGAAAGAAAAGACAAAAGACAGGTTTGTGTGCCCCGACTAAGACTCGAACCTGAAGGTGAATAGTCGCCGGTTCGAGTCCAAGTCGGGACAAACTACTTTTATTTATTTCTCTGTTTCGTTAATGTGTATGGTTTTGCTGTGATGGAGATGGGTGTCACTTGCATCGCGTCCTCACCACTTTAGGCCGCCTCACGGATCTTTCTGTAGTTTACTTTTCGTCGTACGTGATGGTGGAAAACGATCGTGGTCTGTTTCTTAACTGGGTTATGATTAGAAAATTCCAGCTAGGTATTTAGCGTTGATTATCAAAAGTTAACTCTTCTTTCATAGAGTGAATGGTTGCAGTAGGATCGCTTGTTTAAGAAGGTCGGACTTGCCGCAGGCTTTGAAACCTCAATTTGGCGTAGAGCTGTTCACCAATGTCGTAGATCCTTTTAAGATCTCGTCAAAGATGTGCAGCACTGCCAATGACAGGAAGGACACACCGCAGCAACATCCAACAGGGGGCTTAGAAGAGGTCTCGCCAAGAACGACATACCTCTCCCTGCAGCACCTAATCTCTCACGTAACCTACGACTCAGGTTCGAGTAGTCAGAAAGAATCTTCGCAACGGGGTCTCGCTAATTCAGATTCCGAAAGCAGAGTGCTACAAGCAACTCATCTGCTCTGACATGTACAGGCGGTTCCCCAGCCTCAACCCACAGAGCCAGAACAGGCGTTGAAACCATAAATCCTGTCACTACTCTCAAACAGTCATTGATACTAACTTGGAGACTGCAAAAATGTTGCTGTGCAGTTACCAAAAAAGGAAGGTGGTAGTCCACAACAGACAGAATGTAAGCTTGCTATACAGACATTAGAGCTCCTCTTTTGACTTCACGATAAGCCAGAGCTTTGAGAACAAGCAGGTGGCTCGCAATTTTCTCCCACAAACACTTAACATGGCTTGTCCGTTCCAATAAACCACCAAGCCAAACACTAAGATACTTGACTCTTGCCACTGCAGTGGTGATTGTGCCTTCAACACACGCACTGACCGGGGTGGGCACGCACAGCAAATGAACGCAAAAAGACCATTAAGGCCGACTGAGCACTGAGCGACTTGGTCGCGCGGCCAGGTTGCTGTAGCCAATGAAAATGTTTAGAGCGTGGTTTTACATAAACGGTAAGCATTTTCATTGGCTACAGCAACCTGGCCGCACGGCCAAGTTGCTCAGTGCGCGGGCGGCCTAACTCCATCTTGGTCAAAGCCAACGACAGGCCTCTAACAGCTAGGCAGAGTAATGCATAATCAAGAGCAGATCAACAAGAGACTGCGGGTCTGCTCTACAAACCACAGAAGAATATCATCTGCGTAGCAGATAATATTAGCACTGTGACGCATCTCAAACAACACTTAAAGATAACCATAGAGAACAATAATGGGCTCAAACAACTGTCCTGGGGCAATCCACCATCAGTGGTTCCCTGAGTCGACCAAAATCCATTTACTCTAGATACAAAAAAAAAACCACTCTACTGCCTAGAATACTGAGAATGGCATAAGAGAGCAAGCAACCAACACCGATAATGACCAAAGATAATGACCCATTCAATACTAACGGTGTCATAAACTGCTGTGATGCCTAAGAAGACAACTACAACTGTCTGTCCATGACCCCTTGCCTCACGGATACTAGATAGGAGTAAAGGGACAGCATCTTGCGCACTACGATTTGCTCTATACCAAACTGCACAACAGCTAGGCACTCATTGTACTCGAGATACCAGATGAACCTACAAACAAGTATCCGATCGTAAACTTTGCAGACACAGGACAATAACGCATTAGGTCTGTAGTTCCGCAAGTCAGACCTCTGACTACCACGCTTGTGTGCTGTGACAAGAGTTGTGAATAGCCACGAGAGTGGGACTGAGCTACCATCTAAAAGACCATTAGAGAACCGAGGAATTCACACATAGCAGCATCAGATCATGATAGAAGGTGACTATGCGAAATTCCATCAATGCCAACGGTACTTCTCTGCTTGCACTTTGAAGAGCAGACTGAAGTTCAGAAATGTAGAATGGTACATCAGAGACCACAATAGAGACAGGCTGCCCTGAAGAACAAGGTGGGCATACACCAGAAGGCAGAGAATAGACATGTGCGAACCGCTTATTGAAAGTGTCAGCTAGCGCTTCTTTTTGCAAAATAGGCTCACTAGGAGCACCAGATGCATCAGGGCCAGTTGCATTATGACCAGTTCCACGTGGTCATAATTTTCCTGTCTTGTGGAAGGAGGGCATGCCACGCCAAAGAAATAGACCCAGCAGCCGACACTGCAGCACAGACACTAGTACCAGATTGTGCTTTTTCAGTGTGAATCAGGAAAGCTGATTCTTGAGCAACGGTTTTATAAGTAAACAATAAAACCCGTAGATGGCATTCTCTTACACCGTTTGTACGGTTGCCTTCGATCCCTAACTACAGAAGTACAAACACTTATCCGCCAAACTGGATTCTGCACCTGTAAAGTTTGCAGAGACTGTTTCGGACAATTTCAAATGCTGACCACACCAATTACTAGAAGCACCATTACTAGCAGTAGGCTTTGAACGTTTCGAAATATCCTGGCTGCTATTAGCATTTAGCCGCTGTAAAACAATTGGGAAATGATCACTTCCTCGGAGATCATCTGAGACTGTAAAGCTAAAAGCATCAGAAATCTCAGGTGAGCAGAGGAAGAGATCTAGAACCCACTCTTGCAAACACCCGCCTTGCCAAGGGACAAAGGTTGCAGTTCTATCTTGTAAAACAATCAGATTCAGCCCTTCCAAAGCTTGAACAAGCTGCCGACCCTTCGTATCAAACTTCAAAGAACCTTAATCAAAATGATGAACATTAAAGTCACCTGCTGTGATGCAAGGTGACGGAAACTGTTGCAGCCATGACCGCCAGGCCGTACCTGAAACTATGTTGGATGCATGCAGGAAAACTAACGTCACCCATCTGTTACTCATCCATACCTTGAGGCGAGGCGCAAACGATCTGATTACTGCTCATATTTTGCATTTACGTTTTATTCACTACCCTAGCCTACAGACCATAAGTCCACGTCGACACTATCGGAACTAAACCAAAAGCTTAACCTAAAAACTTAATTTGTACAGTAACACTACTAAATCCTTGTGCCGAACCCCCATACCCCGCCTTGTATTCCACCAACCGACCGTGTTCGTCCACGCCCACTACACTTTCAAAGACCGCCACTACATAACCATACATCAACGCACTGAACCCAAAAAGCATGTGTTGAAAGTTGCTCTATCCCAACTCTAACCTAACACAATTAGCACTACCACTTTGCTCCAACACCACAAACGCCATCAGCAAAAACACCATCAGCACAACTACCAACAGCACACACACCATCAGCTCCATCACCACTGCCTCACACTTCTCTCTTAGCACCGGCACCAGCCATCAATTCCACCTCCATTGATCCGCACCCGATCTCCCCCCCCCCCCATGAAAACTCCCCTTCCACAACAGGATCATCTACGGGAACATCTTTCTCCTCGACAGTGGATACTGCCAAATCTGCTGAGATTAGCGACTCGGCCAACTGTACACCCTAAGCGGGGAACAGCACTGGAACTGGGACCGACACACAGGCCCCAAAGAAACTCTCACCCACTGCCGCACAAGACACAGACAGACCGTTATCCTTGTGCAAGAGGCATCTCTTGGCCAAACGCTTTCTGAGCACCAGGCGAGTCGGGTTAGGTGGCCAATCGAGGGTGGGTGAGCTCACTCGAACAAGATGCACAAACTGTGTTCTCTTTCCGACATTATCACTGAGTAAAAACTATCCTTGTTCCCTGGAATTGGAGTTCAAATTATAGTTTGTTGCGTTCGAGTGAACTATATTTTAATTAAAGACTATTCAATTAAACAACACAAAAAATAGTAAAAAGTAGGCATGCTACGACCCCTGCTTTTCGGTTTTTTATCACAAGAAAAATCTGAAAATCTTGCTAAAAAAATTTCATGCCATGGAGAGTTTTAAGTTAAAACCCGTACAAGATGTCACCTGCAGAATTTCAACTTAATCTCACTAAGCAGTTTCAAAGAGAAAATTTAAAATCAGCAAGAAAAAAACCAGGTAGTTTACAAAAAAAAAAAGACAACTTTACGACATATGACCAAGTTACTGTCCTTTATTTGGAAGCGTTAACAGTTAAACCTGCACGTTTAATAATTATCAACTTCGCCTTTTTGACATACTTTAAAATGCCAAAACATTTTCCATTCACATTTTTATTCATCCCTTCTGTTTGCGTTGCCGCGTGACAGTAGCATGCAACAGCTAACGTGCCTTGTAGAGGCTTACAACTTTGACATTCACTACTGCAGTCAAGGCAAATCTTTTCATTCAAGGTTTTCTCTATCGGCGTTTTCGCGTTAGATAATTGGCCTTCATGCGCCGCACTTGACTGCCCTCTACTGACACGCTTGACAACTGAACCATTTGTAATCAAGTTACACTTAACAGCAAGATATTTCTATTTTTCTTCTGAGTGGTGAGAAGGATCGAACTGTTCTTGTTTAGCGCTCTGCAAACTCTGGTCGTTTTTAACAGACGGTGTTTATACCCACTTTGCTATTTTAGTTAGTTTGTCTAAAGAGGCAGCACCCAAAACTGCATCAATACCATTACCCAAGCCTTCACCTCCACAGGCATTGGTTTTAAGCATACCATGTTTAGTGTACGCCCCTAACCTGTTTAGAACAATACGTCTTCTGCTTAAGACAGATTTGCAAGAAACAGTTTTCAACTTGACCAATTTTTAGTGGTCGTTTACCCTTATTCGTATTTTAAAATCATTCTTTAAAATTTGTTTGGCTATTATCTCATAATTTTTCTTCGAAGAGCTAATGGCATAAATAATTTTAATTTTTACAGCATTTGTCTTTTAGATTTTCGATCTCATGGTACTTGTAAGCAAACGACTTAAAATTAATGCAGGCACACTACTCTACCAGCCAGAGCCAGTCTTAACACTCAAGGTCTAACCCAAAGGCTAGAAAAATTTCATAAGTGCAGGGTGTTAGGTACACCCCTAGGGATCCCCACTAGGGCGGACGTACTCTCATGAAGTGGTGCAGCTTTCTTGTATGACGTCATAAGTAAAATGGCGTCCAAAAAAAGCAACCAAAAATCAGATTTTTTGCTTCTAGCGCCTAAACCGTGTATCCAATCGAAAATAAACCAGTTACCAATTATGTTTAGAATAAAATTTCATTTAGAAAAGATTCTAATCATATTTTTCGTAAAATTAACCTGTCTGGTCGAAATTCGTCATTTAAGTTCCATTAGGCCATTTCTGTATGCTATACATACAACAGAGCACATGCATATTATAATTCCAGATTTAACAGCTGCAATGTTAGTTCTAAAGAAGATCCACTAACATAATTGGGCTTAAATTATAGGTGAAGATGTATATTTTCCAACAAGGGTAATTAAAACATTTTATTTTAATGAGAATCTAAGCTACAACAGTTTATCTACGTTGTAGCACATTGATTTTCGCGCGATTTTACAAGATCCATTTTTAAACTTCTGCAGTAGCCGTTCTATATTCAGATAATTGGATTTGATTAGGTTTAGATTAAAGATGAAGATTTATATTTTCCAACAAGGGTAATTAAAACGATTTATTTTAATTAGAAGTTAAGATACAGCAGTTTATCTACATTGTAGCGCTTTGATTTTTATATCGTTTTACGATAAGTTCCATCTTTAAACTGGTGAAGTAGTCGTTTTAAATTAGATAATTGGGTTTAATTAGGCTTAAATGAAAGATGAAGATGTATATTTTGCAACAAGGGTAATTAAAACGCTTTATTTTAATTAGGAACTAAGCTCTGGCAGTTTGTCTACGATATAGTGCTATGATTTTTTTTTTAAGTTTTAGAATAAGTTCCATCTTTAAACTGGTGCAGTAGTGTCGTTTATATTAGATAAATAGATGTAATTAGGCTTAAATGTGAGATGAAGATGTATATTTTCCAACAAGGGTAATTAAAACCATCATTTTAATTAGGCGCTAAGATATGAAAATTTTTCTACATTATAGTGATGTGCTTTTCGCGTCATTTTATCACAAGTTCCATCTTTAAACTGCTACAGCAGCTGTTCTAAGTCAGATAAATGGATAAGATTACGCTGAAATAAAAAATGAAGATATATATCTTTAACTTTCATCTAAGCCTAATTACAACCAATTATCTGAAATAGAACGGCTACTGCAGCAGATTGAAGATGGAACGTGTAACACGACACAAATATTAAAGCACTGCAACGTATATAAACTCCCGTAGCTTGGCTCCTAAATGAAATAAATCCTTTTAATTATCCTTGTTGGAAAATATACATCTTCATCTTTCATTTAAGCCTAATTATATCCATTTATATAATTTAGAACGACTACTGCAACATTTTAAAGATGGAACTTATCGTAAAACGACCCAAAAATCAAAGCACTACAATGTAGATAAACTGCCGTAGCTTAGCTTTAAATTAAAATAAATCGTTTTAATTACCCTTGTTCGAAAATATTCATTTTCACCTTTCATTTAAGTAATAGTTATCACCCTAGTTTTGCAACAATGACCCGGCAATAAATTGTTTTATAACGTTCAAAGGGTTTCAAAGGGTTTAACGAGCGTTAACCACTCCTGGTCATCTGCCCGAAGCCCTATAAGGCCCTATGTCTGCAACAGCCCGATTCCCAGGCGGTCACCCACCCGAGTATCAATCCAGCCCAATGCTGCTTAATTCGGGGATCTGACGAGAACCGGCGTTTCCAGCACTGCAAGGCCGTTTTATAACGATCGAGGCTGCAACAATACGTCCGAGGGCGCAGCCCGAGGACTTATTGTTGCGGCCGAGATCGTTCTAAAACAACTAATTTCCGGGTCATTGTTGCAAAACTAGGGTTATAACTGTCTTGTACCCCTATGTTGTACGTCGGTATTCCCGAATTTATGCTATTGAAACACTTCCTAGAAAACAGGTTCTATAAGCCTGATGGATTTGGGGGATATTTCACGTATTTAGTGACGAAGATGACGAATTATTGATTGCAAAACTAGGGTGATAACAGTCTTGTACCCCTACGTAGTACGTCGGTATTCCTGAATTTATGCTATTGAAACACTTTCCAGAAAACAGGTTCTATAGCCTAATGGATTTGGGGATATCTCACGTATTTAGTGACGAAGATTGCGAATTATTGTTGCAACTACCCCTTGCATTGGGTGAAAGGGGACTGGACGATCTCTGGAAGTTAGTCGATTTTAAGAAATCTGCGTGAATATGAATCGTTTTCCAGCAAATCAGATACAATTTTCACACGTATTCGTTAAAAGATTTTTCTTCCAATTTTTTTTTTAACTAGTGCCTCCTGAAAGGCAGGGGATGCCCCGGAAGCCAGCATTTTTTTAAGAAAGCGGCGTGAATTTGAAACGCATTCTTGTAACTCAGCGAGTTGCAAGATGAAATTTTCACATAAACTCATTTTAAATGAAAAGTTAAAAAAAGGTTTCTGGAGAAAAGCCGCTGAGGTGGGACGGAGGGGGCAGGGCTCCAGGAAGCTAATATGTTTTTTAAGAAAGTGGCCTGAATTTGAAACGTGTTCCTTTAACTTAGCGATGCAATACGAATCCATATAAAATTTTTAAAAATGGTTTACAAGGGTTTCCTGCAGTGGGTTGGTGGGGGGGGGGGGGGGGGGTAGCAGACGCACCGGAGGCTAGCGTGTTTTTTAAAGAAATCACCATGTTTCTGAACCGTTTTCCTGCTACTTAGAAATGCAAATTATTTTAAGTTTTCGTTAAATGAATTGGCTCAACGTAATTAACATGCGTGGTACTTTAACAATGTTTTAACAATGATTGTATGGTCCATTGTTTAAAAGTACAACGATAAGTGAAAAATGCATTGATTTCAGTTAGTACTTATCACCACACTTTTAAACAATGGTCTATACGAACGCCGACCTGATAAGTCGATTAGAGCAATAGTTTGTAACAATGAAAACAAAAAAAGTATGGGTACAAGTAATAGTTATAGCCATACTTTTGCAACAATGGTCCGCCGATAAGTGATTTATCGTGCGCCTTTTTCGCTAACAGGTTTAGAGGACTGAAAGAAAAGTCCGAGGCGCAGCCGAGGACGTTTCTTTCAGTCCGAGGAACCTGTTAGCGAAAAAGGCACACGATAAATCACTATCGGCGGACCATTGTTGCAAAAGTATGGCTATAAGTTTCTTATGGCCATACTTTCGTTCTCTTTCGATGGCGCCAAAGCAATAATGACACTTTACCTAACAATGTTTACGTGCATCCTTGTTATCTACCTAACTATTAGTGGCACGTGTTTGTCCATTGTTGTGTTTCGCATTTCGAAGCTTCCTAGACGGCTGGCAATCGCATATCACCCGATTTGGGAGTGTTGGAACTCTTTAAAGATGATGACGACTTGTCGCTTAGTCAGGAAAGTCAACGAGTTGTGGGCAAACTTTTGAATAAAAGTAAGCCAGAAGGATTTATGCAAGTGAGTGTTATTCAGCTGCAAACCTCTAGGCAGTGTGTTAATTCTAAACGTTCTACGTTATGGGCAGTAAATGTGTACTCGGCTTGAATCCAGGAACATAATGCTCGTTCGGGTGGAAATGATGAACAAGTATCAACTGATGTTTCCTTGCTAATGACTGATCCGACGTTTTTGAATTACTGGCTGTGCTATTTTGTAGCAGGTAAATTATAGGTAGCACCACTACATGTTCTACAAAAGTGGAAATAAACCATAAGTTTGTCGATTTATGAAAGTGAGTGCTTGGGAATTAATTCAGCTGTAAAATACCGGCAGTATTTTAATACTAAACGCTCTACGTCGTGTCATTACAGGTTCTGCAAAAGTCGCACGAAATCAACTTATCAGCCAAAACATTGTTAAAAAGTCGCACGATAAGTAGTTATCGTGTGACTTTTAAACAATGCTTTTGGTGATACGTTGTTTTCGTGCGACTTTTAAACAATGCTTTTTCTGATAAGAGGGAATCGTGCTAGTTTTGAAGAGGAAGCATTGTTGCAACCGGTCTGATACGGAATAAATCGTGCGCCTTTTAAACAATGAAAACGAAGAAAGTATGGTCAAAAGCTCAATTATGTTACTGGATCTTAATTAGAACTAACATTGCACCTGTTTAAAGTCAGGAATTATAATACACATGTGCGCTGTTGTATCCATAGTATACATAAATGGTCTAACCGAACTTAAATGACGAATTTCGGCCAGAAGGGTTAATTTTACGAAAAAAATATGAATAGAACTTTTTCTGAAGGATATTTTATTCTAAACATAATTAGTAACCGTTTATTTTCGATAGGACGAACGGTTTAGGCGCTAGAAGCAAAAAACCTGTTTTTTGTTCGCCATTTTACTTATGTCGTCATACAGAAAAGCTGCATCACTTCATGAGTCTACATCCACCCTAGTAAGGATCCCTAGAGATGTACCTGCACTTATGGAATTTTTCTAGCTTTAGGGTTATACTATCTCGTAAACTAGAGCCCTTTTTGAGGTTGGCTGGCAAACTGTACACACACACAGCCATCTCTCGGCGGATTTTAGCAATGCGTGGTTGATGCTCAAGACAAACTGGTATTGAAGCGACGTTCGTCGCTCAGTGTAAGGAACCAAAGGGAAGTAGTATCTGAAGAAACTGTACGTGGAAAAATTCGCATTTCAGTCACCTGCCTGTTAATTTTTAAACGGAGGGAAGAATAACGAAGCATAACGATTAAATTGAAAAATTGGAGGGCTTTCCCCAGATACACGTTGTTCAGATATCAATTCCCTTCTTGTTCTCAGGCCATACGGTATTGGACGATTCCTGGCGTGTCGCTCACTACCTATACCGGAAAAACACGAACCTGACCGGTCTGGAGAGGAGCGAGGAATTACTATCTCAATTGGCCTTGTGGATGTAGCAAGTTTCACGTGAGGAAGCCGTCAAGGCAGCAAGCATCGCCTACAACTTCTCGTATGAGACAAATAATTTTACGAACTGATAGACTGGTAAGATAGTAAAACATAGCACTACGTTGTAAATATTAATAAACACAAAGAATGTTTAGCCCTGTTGTTTTTTTTTTTTTTTTTTGAATTTAGATATACTCCAATAAAACAGCCCTCTATTGCTTTTGTGGCTAATAGGGCTAAATATGTAACCAGACAAACTAACTCATGCTAATTAATTTGAAATTATACCCTTCGCGCTATGCAATCTATTTCATTCCATTTTTCCATACGTGAGAAAATTTTTATTGTATTCATAACTATTACCCTATTAGCTGCAATGGTATATGCCTCCAGCTGCAATCTTATTTTTTTCGCCGTTGGGTGTCTGTGCACAATGCTCGGACCACTGATATTTACAAGATGGCCTGTTTCCATCACATGTCTAGCAATGTTTGAATACGGGATGTTTGAATATGCCTTTGATACATCGCCGCACTTGTTATAATTTCATCATGCTTCGACATAATTTAATACTTTGCAGTTGATTTATGCATCGTCATAGGCCTCAGTGATTAAGCTACCTTAATTGGCATGATCTTGGTTTGAATCAGCCTGTTATCGATGTACCGCCATTACCCACATATACCGGACTGAACCCTGATTTCGGGCGAACAGACACCCACCACGAAAGTAAATAGGCGTTGACTGCTTGAGTCGATTTCGGCTCTGAAAAAAGCATTTGTGGTTTTACCCTATGAATAAATTAAACTATTGGAGGACAACGAATACACGCATCAGTGCAGGAAGCTACGTATGGTAAAATTACGTAAAATTTACGTCATATTCAAGGTTTATGAGAGTCGAGCATATCGCTCTTGGACCGCTTCACTGTAGTTTTTAACATTTTTTGTTTGTTTACTTCACACTATTGTGCGCATTCAAATCGCAGTATGAGCATTGTTTTTTAACCATATTACCCTCAAAACGAATGAAGGCTATACTTACTAACTGTAGCATTTTCAACTGATGTGGGGATTAGATTCTCCGTAGGGAGGTGATGAACATATTGAGGTGGCATTCGCTCATTGTAACCACCCTCGCCTTTAGTTAAAACAGTAAGATAAACGAGTATCCTGGAATTTAAATAATACATAAAGTCATAATAAAGTTAAATGTTTTAAATTTAAATATTTTTGATATTGTACATTAGTTTACATTACCGTTACTTTATTAAACAAATGCAAACCCTACAACAAACCAATTATGACAAAAAAAAATGTAATTTAGATCAATAGTTTTCCAGAAATTAACCGAACACATATAGAGTTTAAATCACTTTAAATCGTGGAACAAGCAAACTAACAAGGCAGAATAAACCAATTTCAGTTTTTCATTAATCCAGAAAAACCAATCTTTGTCATTTTTAAAAATATTTTGTACTCTTGTCTACTAAACATTGTGCATAGTGATGATGTTGTTTCAGACTTTAAAAAGCTTACAGCAAATTTGTTGTATACTTTTCTTCACAAGTCTGAGTCCGAAAACTTACCAAACAAACGTCATTGTCTGGGGTTTTTTTTTTGCGTTTTTTGTTATACGAAAACTTGTTTTACAGGTAATGATTTGGTCAGTTACCTCAATTAGTTGCCTTCTTAGCCCGCCCGCGCACTGAGCGACTTGGCCACGCGGCCGGGTTGCTGCAGCCAATAAAAATGACTAGTGCGTGGTTTTACATAAACGGTAAGCATTCTCATTGGCTGCAGCGACCTGGCCGCGCAGCCAAGTCGCTCAGTGCGCGGGCGGCCTTAGTTATTATGGTAATTCTATTCTAAATTTTGGAGAGGAAAGTCTGAACCCATTTCCGACCAGTATCGTGCACAGACCATCGATAGGGCAGGGGCAAATTTTGTAAAAGGGCACGCTGAGGTTTTTTTGTTCCTGGGGACTTTTCTTTTTACTCGTCATTCTTTTTTTTAAACATTTTTAAAGCTTATCTCTCTATTTTATCCTTTTATGCCCCTTTCCTGTCCTTCTTTTGCCCTTTTCTGCTCTCTAGGCCCTTTCTGTGGCTGCAGCATCAACGTTTATCGGTTCAGAAAATCAAAAAGATCATATTTTTCTTACAAAAAGTGCAAAAAGTCCGAAAAGGGCAGAGGCAATGCACCCTCCCCCCCCCCCCCTTTCCTCTGCACGCTACTGTTTCTGACGGTAAAGGCAACAATTTTTAAAAAACTTAGCCGCAGCTTGGAACAGTATCTCGTTTCTTGCCTGAACCCAGGGCAACACACAGGAGGTGAAAGTAACACTGCATGATTGTATGATTATGCTGTTATCAACAACTGTGGTATCAAGCGGCTGTGAATTTTGGGGTAAACATACGTTTTGATCGTGCTATCACAATGGATGAACAGGTAAACAGCAATGGAAGAGCACGGCGATAACAATGAGCGACTTGCAGTTCGAACGAAATCGAAGCAATCAAAATTTATTTTTAATAAAATTTTAGTTTTCCTTTTTTTTTACCGAGAAGAACCTTTAGATCGAAAGCTATGGGGGCGCTGCCCCTTCCCATTCCCGGCAGAGAGACAATGCGCCAAGTTGGCTGGTTAATAGGGTTAACTTTGGTGGCCTTTTCCTGGTTGAATGATATCACTACTTTCAAAGACGATCCCTTTTGGAAATTTGGTGGCTTGTCTTTGGGGATGGAAGGAAATGAAGAGGGCTGAAACCAGGGCAATAGTCAGTGTTTGTTTAGCTTTAAATACCTGAACGGCATGTTAGATTAAGGTACATGGATGTTCGTAACTGAATACGAACCAGAAAAATCAGTGACCAATAAATTACTTTATTTTAATTATCGTTTTTTTCCCCTGGCGTGTGGAAGTTCTGTCTATTGGTAAACGAATGCCAAGAAGATAACTCCTCGAGCGAAGCGAGACGACGCCAATCGTGCGAGGGTTAGCAAACGACTCCGCTAATTTTTGTTAAAGAACGTTAAAATGTTTTCGATCGTAGTTTATTGCTAACAAGATGTAACATTGCATAACCACATATTTAAAACCTTTTTAGAAATTTGAGTTTTATAAATATTTTATAAAGATTGGCAGACGTGAAAAGCAAGACTTTTTTCCCCCTTAACATGCAAAAAGAAATATCCGTTTTAAAATCATGTCAAAACCCCATTTTGTGCTGTTTTCGTTGAATCAACTGTAAACCTGATGTTTGTGATAAAAAAAAAACATTTTATCGTAAAGAAAAATCGACGTGAGCCTTACGAGCACCTCAATCGTTCAGAGTATGGCATTCCCGAAACCCGTCATAAAATCGTTGAACCCTTTTGAATTTTCTTTGAATGTTTACTTTCCCTTAAATTTGTTTTGAAATACCGTGCGTTTCTTTTACTCCGCACTCTTGCAAAGGGAACCTACTGGCTGTTAGGAACAACAGCGTTTCATTACATGACGGAATCTAAACCGCCAACCCTGCAGGTCCTTTTTCGAGCAGTGCTGTGGAAAAAAATTACACGGGTTCCAAACTACAGTTTTTTTTTAATGACGCACTTACTTGAATTCAGGTAGGGTTCCTGAAAAGCCATCAGCCAGAGTACCAAGTGCAGATGCAGTTTTGTTTCCAAGAACTAGCTTTGAACTTGAAAGGGAGTAAATGACGAAGAACAAAATATACAACATTGCTTTCTTTAACTTGCTAAAACACGGCTTCTACTTTTCTCTAGGAACCCTTAAAACGTGATACAACGAGAAGCATCGGCTGTAATATTGTGTCGGTATTTGGGTCAGGTTTTGAATTGCTAAAACCAGAAAACCAATAAATACGTGCTGAAACTGCTCCCAGCTGACGACAATCTCCAAGGGCACTGCCGCTAGCATTTGTATTTCGAAATCGTAATGTTGAAATTCTCAGGCTTGGACCCACGGCGTCGCCCACTCGTTAAAAACTAACCATGACAACACGTCAGGGTGGGCGGTTCACAAGTGTCTCTATTGTGTACAGCTGGGAAATTAATTCTCGGTCAAGAGCAGGCGAGCTGGCCTTGCTACCCACTCACTATCACCTATATTAGTCGGCGTGCAGCGTTACTTTATTTATTCAAATCCAAACTCAACAAAGCAAAGCTCAAAGCGGCCAGGGCAATGCTCCGAGGCATATATTTGTTAAATACCGCCAGAATTGTACTGAACCGTGATCTAGGCAATTTGTTGTTAGGATTCCCTCAACTGCATTGCGGCCAAGTTTGATTGATCTGCGTTATTTTAGATTTTTTTTTAGTCCTGCGTGTAAGCAGCAAATTCTTCAAGAAAGCTGCACTTTGTGAGGGTAATATAATCCCCCTTGGACTTCATGTCCACCCCCATGAGAAACTTTTAGGAAGGGGTGCGACCTGAAACCTGTCCAAAAACCAACGTGGCGCCGATTTGGTTTTAAAATGAAGCCATACAATAAAAAAATTCAAAATTATTATAATGTATGTAAGTATCGTGTCAATTGCTAGGTTTTAAGGCCTACCGAATTAAAAAAAGAAACGCTCTAAAATGGTGCCTGGACTCCACGCAAGATATCCAAGATGGCGGACAAAATGGAGGCAAAATTCAAGTGTTTTCATAATCTTATACTCTCATAATCTCATAATCTTATGAGTTTTTGAACACTAATTCAATTCTGCCTCTGCTCTGTATGTATATTTTAGGATTATGAAGAGGCAGAATTGAATTAGTGTTCAAAAACTGAAATAATTTACAGTAACTAGTAGCTAGCAAACACCAGGTCAAATCCGTGTAGTATAGTGTCTTAGTAATGAGGCGTTAAGCTGCTGTTTCTCTATACTGTAGCACTGCATTTTTCTTCAATTCACCATAAGTTACATCTTTAAATTGATGCAGCAGCAGTTCTAATTAACATAAATTGATGTATTTAGGCTTAGGTATCAGATGGAGATGTATATTTTGCAGCATCATAATCATTAAAAACTTACGGTCGGTATATATATATATATATATAAATATATATATATATATATATATGTAGGTATATATGTACCTCTTCTCCTCTTGAAGTAGGAGGGCTAAAAATATGAGAAAGGTGTCGAAAGACAGGAAATTAATCCGGATCTCGCGTAGGCATATTTTCGTAGTTCTAGGGAAATCTTTTCCCCTAGAAAAAAACGAAAATCCCCTTTGGACCATTGTTAAAACGAATTTTTCGAAGTTGATTGTTAGTTTCGGAATCCTGCTGTGCGGATGGTCCACAATTGTAGCGCCACGTAGGAGGTGCGTGATCCAGTAGTGTTGTTGGTAGGGTTACGGCTGGCAATGCTAGCAGCCGTCATTCAACAATGAGGCACGTGCAGCTCGCTGATGGAACGACTGTTGGAGTTGCATTTTGGATATTTCAAATACAAACTACCTATTTAGCCTTAAATTTAAATAAAAATACGTAAATGACGAAAAGATTAATGAGAAATTAAGCATATTTAAACAAAATATATTGATAACAAAAAAGGGTGCCAGAAATATTTCAACGTTTGCATTTGTAAACCATCGACATTCGATTAATAGTGTGCTATTAGCTGGTGCTCTACTCAGCAATAGTCCAGCCTAATTGTGGTAAACACGAATAGTTTCTAGGTACGATTTCGCCTTGCACGAAAACTTTTGTATTAGTCAAAAATTATGGGCGACATGTGGTTTCAAAGCATCACACGTAGCGGGGAAGGACATTGCTTTTAAATTTGTGAAACAAGGAAACCCATGTAAAGGCTGCAAAGTTTATTGGAGTAAAAAAACATGAGCGGCACAAAGGAGTATACAATATGCATGATAAAATTACCAAGCATGTTTAGTTGAAGCATGCAGCAACTCGCGTGCTACAGCGTTGAAACGGCCTTGCAGCGCCGATGGATAAAGCTTCTTCAAGCCAAGGACGACTGGGAAGACATCGAGTGTCTCACCTCCTGGCTCATTGTCAGTTTAGGAGCATGCCAAAAAGAGGATGGCTTTTTCAAGCCAAGGCCGACTGGGTTCAAATCGCATGCCTCGCCTACCTGCTCAATGATAGCTCAATCGCGTG
>JAHWFP010072168.1:104453-118562 GCA_023313725.1 Lithobius niger | reverse complement strand
CAAATCGCATGCCTCGCCTACCTGCTCAATGATAGCTCAATCGCGTGCCAGAAAGGGAATGGCTTCTTCAAGCTAAGGCCGACTGGGGAAGAACTCGCGTGTCTCGCCTCCTGGCTCATTATCAGTTTAGGTGCATGCCGAATAGGGGATGGATTTTTCAAGCCAATGCCGACTGGGTCCAAATCGCATGTCCCGCCTCCTGGCTCAATGATAGCTCAATCGCATGCCAGAAAGGGAATGGCTCCTTCTAGCCAAAGCCGACTGGGCTACAAATCCTGTGTCTTATCTCCTGGCTCAAGGCCACTCCATGCATGTGCCAGAAAGACAATGATTTGATCGAGGTTTTTGTTGCCAGTGGTATTATGGCTAACAATCTGAACAAGAGACGCATGTAGCTATTGGGTGGCCAGACCGTTGAAGTGATGTATGGTTACCATATCGTTTGTTTGTGAACTGAAGCGTTAAGAAAAACGCATCTTACATTCTGATCATTTTCTTGATTGTTTTAGATGTGGAATGTCTGTCACCAGTTTACGAGCTGGAGCATGACAGCTCTTCGAGTGTATTCTTTAAGCTAAGGCCGACTAGGGTACAGAAATCACGTGTCTCGCTTTCTGATTCCTTGGCAGTTTAGGCGCATGGCAGAAGGGTGATGGTTTTCTAAATGGCGAAGCCGTTTTTTGTTTATGAACTGAAGCCTTACGAAAAACGCGCACTGCACTCATTTGCTTGATCGTTTTGGATGTGGAATGTCTGTCAGCAGCATAAGAGTTGCAGCATGAAAGCTCCTCGAACGCAGCGAGACGACGCGAAATGAGCGAGCGAAGCGAGCGACTCCGCTAGTAATCATTAAAAACTTGCGAGCGGTATATATATATATATATATATATATATGTAGGTATGTATGTACCTCTTCTCCTCTTGAAGTAGGAGGGCTAAAAATATAAGAAAGGTGTCAAAAGACAGGAAATTAATCCGGATTTCGCGTAGGCGTATTTTCATAGTTCTAGGTAAAATTTTTCCCCTCGAAAAAAGCGAAAAACCCCTTTGGACCATTGTTGAAATGAATTTTTCTAGGTTGATTGTTAGTTTCGGAATCCTGCTGTGCGGATGGTCCACAATTGTTGCGCCACGTAGGAGGCGCGTGGTCCAGTAGTGTTGTCAGTAGGATTACGGCTGGCAATGCTAACAGCCGTCAATCAAGAATGAGGAACGTGCAGCTCGCTAAGGGACGACTGTTGGAGTTGCATTTTGGAAATTTGAAATACAAACTACCTATTTAGCCTTACATTTAAATGAAATTACGTAAAGCTACGAAAAGATTAATGGTAAATTAAGCCTATTTAAACAAAATATATTGATAAAAAAAATGGTAACAAATGTTTCCACGTTTGCATTTGTAAAACGTCGACGTTCGATCAATAGTGTGCTATTAGCTGGTGCTCTACTCAGCAATAGTCCAGCCTATAGCGGTAAAAATGAATAGTTTCTAGGTACGATTTCGCCTTGCACGAAATCTTTTATATTAGCAAAAATTATAGGCGACATGTGGTTGCTGTTTCAAAGCATCACACGTACGTAGCGGGGAAGGAGATGGGTTTTAAGTAAAAATTCTTAAAATTTGTGAAACAAGGAAACCCATGTAAAGTCTGCAAAATTTATTTGAATAAAAAATAATCTATACCAAGAGCGGAACAAGGAGTATGAAAGATAAAATTACCAAGCATTTTAGTTCAAGCATGCAACAACTCGCGTGCTACAGCGTTGAAACGGCCTTGCAGCGTGGATGGATAAGGCTGCTTCAAGCCAAGGCGAACTGGGGAAGAAATCCCGTGTCTCGCTTCCTGGCGCATTGCCTGTTTATGTGCATGCCAGAAAGGCGATATCTTCTTCAAGCCAAGACCGACTGTGTACAAATCGCATGCCTAACCTCCTGGCTCAATAACAGTACAATCGCATGCCGGAAAGGGAATGGCTGCTTCAAGCCAAGGCCGACTAGGCTACAAATCGCGTGTCTCACCTCCTGGCTCATTAACAGGTTAGGCGCACGCCAGAAAGGGGATAGTTTCTTCAAGCTAAGGCCGATTGGATGCGAATCGCATGTTTCGCCTTAAGAAGCGCACGTAGCTTTTGGGTGGCCAGACCGTTGGACTGATTTATGGTTTCATTTGTTTATCAACTAAGCCTAACGTCTGCAAGGCTGCAAGAGTAGTTTTGCAGTGAATTTGTGAAACAGTGTCTTGGCGAAGCTCAGCGTAGTAGCACCATAGTATGATGGATGACGGTGTGTGGTCCTATGTTCAATATGTACATGTAAAGTTGCTTTATAGTAGGGCCATGGGCTATGGCTACGAGCCATGGCTCCAATAAATTCATTATTCCCCGGCCCTTACGAAAAACACGTACTACACTCTGATCATTTGCTTGATCGTTTTAGATATGGAATGTCCGTCATCAGCATAAGAGTTGCAGCATATAAGCTCCTCGAGCGTAGCGAGACGACGCGGAATGAGCGAGCGAAGCGAGCTCCTCCGCTAGTGGGTAATTTATTGCAATTTGGATCTAAGCTGCGGCAGTTTATATACGTTATAGTGATGAGCCTTTTGAGTCTATTTACCACAAGTTGCATCGTTAAAGTGCTGCAGTAGCCGTTACCACCCAAAACCAAAATTAGGTTTCCAAAAACGGTCGGCCTTTGAAGGTAGTGATATCATTCCACCAGGGAAAGGCTGCCAAGGTTAATCCTATTAGCCAAGTTAATCGCACACACTAATAGTTCGAAAGTTAAATGAAAACTAGACGATTGCTACTAGCGGTAGCAGTCTTCAAGTTTTCATTTAACGTCCAAAGTATTATTCGGTGCGGTTAACTTGGTTAATAGGATTAACCTTAGCGGCCTTTCCCTGGTGGCATGATATCACTACCTTCAAAGGCCGACCGTTTTTGGAAACTTGGTGGGTTTTTCTACCAGTTTTGGTTTTGGGTGGATATCACAACTTTCATAGGACTGTGAACGTACATAAGGTTACACCATCTGTTTAAGATGTTTCAATCCCATTTTTGCACACACTGACAAACAATCGCTGATTTCGTTCGCTTCGCTCACTCAATCAGCGCATCCCCTTCAGTTGTTTTGTTTATACCTGCAACTTCCCCTTAATTTTTCAAGATTTCGTTCACATTTAGTCATGCAGAAACCCCCGAAGGTCGCAGTTACTAAAACAGCAGAACGCGAAGCATTTTTTTTTTGGGGGGGGGGGGGAAAGGGCCGTATGAACAAAAACCCATTAGCTCGTGTATGCTCGTATTGTTGCGTAACCATCATCTAACGTGCATCCCTTTATTCTTACGTAATCTACGGCAACGTTAATGTTTCTTTATTTTGTCATTCGTTACAGTTCAGTTTTTAGTTCATCCAGGCTTTTATAATAAATCTAAGGACCAGTCTTGATTGTTCAAGCAATTGTTGCTTAAAATCGTTGGTTGCAACTTGGAAAAGAAACAAAATTTAAATTCACCGGTGGCGAATTTCGAAACCCTCCCATGCATTTGTCCTGACCCCTGCAACCCCCAAACCAACAAAAGGACCATCTTCAGATCACCATGCATCCGTGTGCAAAAGTTCAGGTACGTAGGCCTTCTCAATTTTGCGCTAGCCTTGAGCAAAAAGTCTATGGGATTTAACATAGGAAAAATCTTATTAGCTAGTCAGCTAGCTAGCTAGCTAGACAGTTAACATAAAAACAACGTTATTGACGCATCTTTTTCTCTGTGATTGGTGGACACTCATCCTTTAAATTTTAGTTTTTCTTAATCTCTGACCCTTCCCCATACATTTTTCACAATATGATACATTTCTGTCGCTTTGGGATTTATCCTCAACATGCCAAAATATGCTTTCAATTGCTTATAGTTAACAGACACAATAATGTCTGCTAGTGAGCCGCCTTTTTATCATTAACAATCAATTTTTAACAATCGGATGTCTACAATGGGATGATCTACTGTTACTTGGCGGCGACACACTAGCGTATGTCTAGATTATAAGTAAATGAAATTATAGGCGTAGATTAAAGATAAGATAAGATAAGATATAATTTATTACCATACAAATTTGGTAAAAGGAATCAGGAAGGGATGGCTATCATCCACTAACACCTGTCCTAAAACGATTTTAAATTTACAACATTTTAAAATATAAAGAAAAACAATAAGAACAATGATAATACTTAATTGCTTAAAACTTAGTACATAATTACTATTTAAAGATTTTAAGTTTGCAAAAAACATTAAAAATACAAAGCAAATCAAATATTAGAAATGATAATACATGTAATACAATAATGAAAATACACTATTAAAATACTGTTACTATTTAAAATATTGTCGATATTAAAATACCATCACTATTAAAAATATAAAAAACATGTAACTGTTAAAAAAATTAAAAACATTTAAAAAACAACGATAAATCAATATTTTTTAAATCACGCTTAAAACGTTTTAGTCGAGTTTACCAATTCCGATGGAAGACTGTTCCACGGCTTTACCACACGGTTTGAAAAGAAATACTACGTACAGTCTTTTTTTACCGCTGTTACAGTGAGTTTGAACGAATGTCCCCTGGTATAGTTGTTACCGCGAGTATTAAAAAAAAAAGCTCGGATTCAATATTAACAAGTCCGTGCAAGATGGAATAAGTAAGACAGAGGTCTACTTGTAGTGTTCGTAGTTCTAGTGATTCAAGACCCAGGTGGGTCAAACGCTGTCTGTAAGATAAATTGTAGCAGCCTCTAAGATACTTCGTGAAGGTTTTTTGGACTGATTCAACCCGTTTAATGTCTTTTATCAGGTGTGGCGACCACACAGGACTAGCGTATTCCAGAATGGGACGCACATATGTAGTAAATGCCCTAACTAAGGTTATAACATCGCCAGATAAGAAACAACGTCTTAGAAGGTGTCCGATACGTTTAGCTTTAGCAATAACTTGGTTGCAGTGATTTGAAAAAACCAAATCAGAGGATAGGTAAACTCCAAGATCTTTTATACTATTTTCATTTTTCAGTTTTAAATTTGCTAGTAAGTATGTGTAATTTTGATTTTTCCTTCCAAGTTGGAGGGTTTGGCATTTTAAGACATTAATTGGAAGCTGCCAATATGAAGACCAAGTGTTGACCTCTTCTAGAGCATACTGTAGAGATAGTTGGTCATCAATGGTCTTTATCTCATTATACAGTTTAACATCATCTGCAAATTTTGGCATTTTAATATTATGATTACTTGGTGACAGGTCAGAAATAAAGATAAGAAAAAGCAGTGGACCCAAGACTGATCCCTGTGGAACACCACTTGTAACTGACCCTGGTCTCGACAATTTATTCCCCCCCCCCCCCCCAATTTAACCACCTGCGTTCTGTTGTTAAGAAAGTCCTTTATCCAAGAAAATATATTTCTATCAATTTCTACATAAAGTAATTTTTTTAATAATTTAGAGTGAACCACAGAGTCAAAAGCCTTCGCAAAGTCAATACAAATAATGTCAACTGGTGTACTGCCTTCCAGTGACTTTGTCCAGTCCCTCAAGCAACTCAGCAGTTGTAGAGTTGTTAAACGACCTGGCAAAAAGCCAAATTGGTCACTTGGTACGAGATTAAACTCATAAAGATGGTTTAGAATGGCTTCACGAATGATCTGTTCAAGAATCCTACAAGGAATACAGGTTAAAGAAATTGGACGATAATTTGTGGGTTCTGTTGTATTCCCTTTTTTGAGAATTGCACTTACTACTGCTCTTCGCCAACAATCTGGTATTATACCCGAGTCAATTGATGATTTTAAAATCGTGAACAAAGGTCTGTATAGTTCCAATGCCAGTGTTTTGTAGAATGTAGCAGAGTAGCCATCTGGGCAGATCGCAGAGCTATTTTTAAGGTTGTTAAGTCTCGCAAGAATGGTTGTTGGCGTAAAATTAATCTGATTTAGCCTCGACATTCCCATAACTGTTGTGTAATAAGAATCATCCAGTTATTATCTGGTACAAAGTTTTTGCAGAAAGTTAAATTTAAGGCATCGGCTTTTTCAGCATCATTTGTAAGCAGTTTGTCATTAAAATGCAAAGGAGGAATTTTTCTTGAAACTTGTGTTTTTTGTCTTATATATTTGTATATTGCTGTCATAGTTCCTTCCTGGATAATCTTACGTTCACAATTTACCGCAAAAGCACTGCACATTTGCTGCAGCTTAGTTCTACACTGTTTATACAGTTTGTCATTGGTTTCATTTCGATCCCGCTTGAATCGTTTCCAGAGTTTCATCTTAAGATTCGTTTGTTTCTTTATATCTTTTAGTAATTTACATTTGCTATTTTTCCTTTCTTGAATAAGTTCAGTCGATTCTTCAACTAGATCGGAGAGAATCTTTTGAAACGATTCCCATTGGCCGTCAACACTGTCAGTTTGGGTGATATAAGATTCCCAACAGACATTTTTTTAACTTTGTGCGTAAGGCATCGAAATTCACTCTTTTATAATAGGTAGAGGTTGGATTACTTTCTGTTTGCTCACTAAAATAAAGTTGGAAAGTTACTATATTATGGTCACTAGTACTGAAATGTGGACCAACGTCCGTGTCAAAAATGGCCCTTTCGTTGTCCACCAAAACAAGATCAAGAATGTTATTTCCCCTAGTAGGTTTCGTAACCAACTGGTCAAGACCAAGGTCCGTGACACAATCCAAAAGATCTGTTGATTTGAATCAGTCGATGAGTGGCACTCCCAGTTAATCCGTGACATATTGAAATCGCCAAGAACTAAATTTGTAATAGTTGGGTCTAAGTTTGAACGAAGATAATTGCACATTCTTTCAATTTGCCCTTTGTCCCTACCATTTGGGAGATAACAGCAGGTTAGTTTCATTTTATGAACAGGGAGGTGAACGCTTAGGATTTCAGAATCTTTTGCAGTTACCTTGTTTGGAAATGTATATTTTGTATTATTTTTTATTTATTATTTTGTATTATATTTTTGTAAGATGGAAATGTATATTTTGGAAAAAGGGTAATTTTAAGATTTATTGTAATTAGGAGCTTAGCTATGGTTTATTTATGCTGCAGCGCTGTACTTTTTGCATCTATTTACCACAAGTTTTTACCACAAGTTACACCTTTAAACTGCTGCAGTAGCCGTTTTAATAAACATATAAACAATCGTTATAAATAATATAAATACCTTCCTGGTCATGTATATAGTCAACTTTTCTGCTATCAACATGTTTGGCTCCCTTCTGTTGGGATTGGTTTTGAAGATGACGACAATGTTCAGCTTGGACCTGTCGATTTCCGTTTCTATTTTGCACCTTTTTCCACTAATGCTCAGTTAACAGAAACTTATAACACCATCTGCCTTTGCACAATCAGGTGCAGAAACAAGGTCAAATGAGGACGGACTTCCGAGGTTTAAAGCCCTTGTTACCTCCCAGTTGGTTGCATCCTGTTATGAGGGAAGCGCATGATACACCAAGGCATTCTGCAGTTCCTGGAGTTGAAGTATAGTCAGAGCCTGAGGTCGTCACATTCGGTTTGTCTCTGGGTTTAGGTGAGGCCATGCCCACCGACTTTAGCCTTCTATATAACCTTTGCCTACGGGTCAAATGAAGAAGCAACTCCATAAAAACACACTTAGCTATTATATCTTTCTTAATTAATCATTTTCACTCTTATTCCGTCTCAGTAATCATTGTGAGTTTACCATGTGCCTATCGGACAGCATGCAGTCTTTCATGACAGTATCATAATAGATGTGCATCCCATTCCATGTCGTTTAGAATCCCTGCGAGTTGTGACATCAGTGTGTCCTGGGAACACCTCGTTCCTGATTTATCATAGTCTCTGCTGAAACCTGTTAATTCGGAAACGAGATGCTATAGGTATTCTTGGAAAACATAGATGGCACTCCTTGGAGCAAATGCTACGAAGTGTGCTATCGATGTGTTCTAAGAATACCTATGACCTCTCGTTCCTGAATGAACAAGGCCCAGCAGAGACTGATAAATCAGGATTGAGCTATTCCCGGGACACACTGATGGTATGCCTCGCAGGGATGTGATTCAGTACGCTCCTGTCCTGAAAGAAAGCGTGCGATCATGAAGGCGAATGACGGGCATAAAAAATATTGACGTGGAATATCTGTAGGAATGATTATTTAAAGAATGTATTAACAGCCAGTTGTTGTCTATGAGTTGTTGCGTAGATGAAAGCCAAAATAAGGTGCACAAATAAAAACACTAATTACTCGAAGTTTCGTGCCAAATCACGCACATTGTCAACAGTTACAAAATAACATTTAAAAATATCAAAAGGTGAAGTCATGAAGATAGAACGAGCATCTCAATTTCCAGGCAAAAAAAATTGGATGTTTTCTGTTTGCTCGTAGCTGTGTTCTGGACTTCACCTTGTGATGTTTTTAAATTTTATTTTGTGACTTTTGATAATGTGTCTGATTTGACATGAAACGTCGAGTAATTAGTTTTTATTTGTGGTCCTTACTTTAGCTCTTATCTACACAACTTGCGTGGTGCTTTAAATAAATAAATAAATAAATAAAAACATTTTATGCACATAGGTTGCAAAGGGTCATGGGTGACCATCAACACCTGCCCAAAGAAAAGTAAAGAACAATAAAATGCAGGTTGGGGAAAGAAAAACAACCCCAAAAAACACAACTAGTAAAAATAGCTAAGTCCACCTGACATACCTCGTTGACTCACAATTTGCGAGTCTGGATTTAAAACATGCTAATGATGGCGAAGTCACCACATTTGTGGGCAGTCCATTTCACACTTTAACAACACGATGCGAGAAGAACTACCGACAATCTCGCACATTAGGTTGGACAGTAAGGTTAAATGGATGCCCCCTGGTCCTACAATCATAGCTAGTAGAGAAGAAGCGGCTGTAACCAAGACTGCGAATATCATGTAAAAGATAGTAGGTAAGCCTAAGGTCAGATTTAAGCCTACGCAGTTCCAGCGAGTCAGCCTTTAATGCCTTTAAACGGCCTCCATACGGTTTATCCCTAAGACCCAACAGACACTTGGTGAACGATCGCTGAACCGACTCGACATGGTCAATGTCCCTAATTACTGTAAGTGTGGGGACCAAACAGGACTCGCATATTCCAAAATAGGTCTGACATAGACGCAAAAAGCCCAAAACAAAGTCTTGAGATCCTTGGAGGTGAAGCAACGCTTAACCATGGCTGCTCTTTGTCTGGCAGTTTTTACAATGTGGTGGCAGTGGGAAGCTCTCTTAAGATCACCCATAAACCAGATACCAAGATCTTTAACTTCCTGTAGATGATTTAAAAGTTCATCTGCCAAATAGTAATTTAAGTGATCATTTTTTGATCCAATATGGAAGACCACGCATTTAGATGCAGCAAGGGGTAACTGCCAGTCCTGTGACCAGCAAACAGTATGCCTCAAAGCAGAGGTACGTTCGAAATAATCATTTTCAATTATGATATGCTGGTGTAACTTAATGTCTTTTAATGAATTTGCTTATAGTCTGGCCTCCTAGTCAAAAGTTATGACAGCCCTGTACCCCTGCTTCCCACAAAACGTTGGGTCCTCTTTGATGCACATTGCTGATATTTCAGCAGCGGCCAGTAGTACGAGGGTTACGGAGGTTGGGGTTTATGCTATGTCTATTGTTTTTTAACTACGTATTATGACGTCCACGAGAGGACGAATCATTACATTCTATGTCTGCCATGGTTCCTTTATATTTAAGAATGATGTTTTTTTTTTTTGTTAATTTCTGTGTCAAGAGAAATTCTTGCACAAATCTGCAGGAAGGTGAAACCTCTTCCAAGAACGGCAAAAAAATTGCGTATAATTTCTATTCGGAATAATGAACCGTTTTTATTGACAAATGTGAGTTATGTTACTTTCACTTAGTCTTGGTCTTGTTTTGATTTTGTATATTTGTATAGAGTTTCATGGACATTTTGATCACTTTTATGTTTTGTTTGTTTGTTCATAGACCAACAAAAGTTATTTGTGCAGTAGCTTGTGTGTCTGTGGGATCGCAGCATAAAAGTTCATTTTTTATGGTATATCGCTTAACTGTGGTTTCTTGTGATTGTCTCTAGTACGCACGTCAGTTTTGGATGCTGGAAACTATTTTACACGTTATACTGCGACGCTGAAGGCTTACTTGACCCTTTCTTGCTGTTCCTTTAGAGCATTATTGTGTGCACGGCGTATCTTGAGTCCTGCAAGTATTTTATGATCGGCTTCGTCTTCCTGGAGAAGGCGGCCTTAACGGCCGCCATTGTTTTTGTAACCATCTTGGATATCAGCAAGGCACTCTGCTACTAAAAACGTACAATCGATTATCTGTGTTTTTTCTGCAGCGAACTCAAGATAGGCCGCGGACACTATAAAGACGCCTTTTCAATTGTTCAATTGGTAGATGTGAAGCACCATAGAATCTTCGAGCAATATAAAGAAAATAGCGGTAAATTAAAAATGGAACAATACTATTCGCAGCAGTGCCGCGATTTTCAAAACTAAAACGAGGTCTCGTGACCAACCTCAGCCTATTGGATGACGGACAATCTGGAACGTGGATGCTGTGCTTAGAATATAGGCAACGGTATTGAAATGGTGAACATGCGCCTTTCAGGTTTATTACAGGCTTACATCCACATATGAATAAAACACTAAACAATAACTCAGACGGCAGTCAATACAGCTTATATTTTGGTATATTTTGGTATTTTTATAATCGTGTTATCAGAGATAAAAATGCAAAAAGATAAAGAGTTAAATCACCATACATAACAGTATTCATGTTATCACCAGTTTGGCTATTGTTAATACTGTTAATTAAAGTGTTTTAGCTTTTATCTTTTTACATTTCTAGCTCTGATGAAGGTATCGCTTCTGTTGCATTGATACCAAAATATAACCTGTGTTTACTTAGTGTTTTATTCATACCGCTTCTATACATTTACACCACATTTTATACGCTAAACATTTTTGTAATGCTAATATCCTTTATAATTTACGATTTGAACACACATTCTTCCATGTGTATTGCTAACACAGCAAAAGGAGGTTTAATAACGAAGATTCAGAACATCTGTATGCCTGTGGTCGAGTTAATCTCTATGGTAAGATACCAAATATAATTCATATTGATTAGGGGATTAATTTCATTCACTTAGACGTCTCCATTTTAAATATGACGTACGCTAATTTGGTACGTTTGGGCAAGCAGGTATAATGACTAAAATTCTAACCTAATAATAGTATGGTGAGAGGTTTTTATTAAATTTTACCCGTTTGCTCACAATTATATAATATTATTATCTGTTATATATATTATATAAGTTTATACAATGTTTAAACTACAAAAATGACCTTTGGCTGTTTTCCGTCTAGGAGTTGATAAATAACGAGTAGGGTTTGCTGAAACCAAACATCCTAATACTTCAATAAACTAGAAATACACTTTGAATTGCCATGCGATAAAATAAAATGAACGTGAAGATAAATTATTTAATAAATAAAATTTATTAATATCTAACCAGATAGGCTTTCCCGAATTGATCACAAAGGTTATACTTCTCGGAAATTTAAATTTCAGAAAATAATAATTTGTATTACTAGAACGATCTAACATTGACTTTCGCCTTTAACACTTAACCTTTTCAAAACAATATACGACGTTCATAAAAATTGAGAAACGCTGAATTAGCTTTTTAGTGAAAAACGCAGGTGGGTTTTAAAAACTTCGGAAACCAAAGGCATTCATACCAATAACGATCTTGAATTTTTTTTAACTCACGGTGCAGTTTATTATAAACTGTGAGCAGCATACGAGAGAAGCCAAAACTACAGAAGGACAAACTGAAAAGACGAGTATTAGCCAAAATTTGCATAAAATGAGCCTTAATTATTTTCCAATCTTGTTATGGCTTTGCACCTTAGAAATAGACCAGCTTATTTCTAATTCTTCCGTAAATATACTTTTTCTTAAAGCAACATAACACCAGAGAACGCAGGAATATTCTAGGCTTCGCTATCGGCTCGCCCCTTTCAGTTAACGATTTGGTTCAATCCAATTTGAATGCGAATAATTATTTCGGTAGACAACAGTTCACATTTCGAACCCATGAAACGAGTAAGGCTATTTTCTCAATATTAAAATATTTTAGCTAGCGTCAGCTCACTAATAATTTAAGTTCAGTTCACTTATTTCAGACTTAAGTCCTTTCAACACATCAACGCATCAGTGAAATTGACGATGATCTCAATGGAGACTGAACACTCGAATTAGCTTTTCAGTTAGTTAACAACCAAGAGAGAGCGGCGGCAGCATATCCACTTTCAAATACGGAGCAACGCCCAGGCTCCAACCAAGACGTAGAAACTACGACCGTTTCCTGTCGAAGACTGACGCTAAAACTTTTTTTCTTTTCCTTGGAACGCCCACGGCGTTTTATGTCACAAACGCTCCCTGTTCGAAAAGCTCAAAAAAGGGGAGAAACATTTCCTATGCAAAGCAGGGAATCCCTAAAGAATTAGGTTTGTCTAAAGGGTCGAGGCGAACAAATTTGCTTACACCTGTATCGCGCATTAGTCCCTGACGATTGTCCGGCTCGTCCGGGTCGCCATTCCCTGAGGGATGCCTTCCAAGGAATACCTTGTAACAGGTATTCCCCACAGGGTTTTTTAGGCCAAAGCAATCCCTCTGGGTTCCTAGATACCTATCAGGTTAATGTTAAGTTCAAACTATTCCTAGCACCAATAAAACATTATACTTACATTTTCCATACTTAATTATGAAGGTAATAAATCATGTGGACTCTGAAATATAGACGGACAGCAAATAACTAACCCTCAGAATTAGGCTGACTTGAGGCCTAAATTAGAACGCTAGTAGGCCTTGATTAGGCTTAGATTCATAATCACAACATCATTAGGCTTGAAAGGGCTTAAGGCCTAAAATCAAGAGGCTGGAATTAATTGCAAGAATCAAGAGGAGTTCATTCCAGTTCAAGAGCTGGATCCCAAGTGATTTTATTTTCCAAAACAAGGTTTACATTAAAACCAGCGCACATGCGCAATACCCACGAGTGCATGCAGAAACGAGCTCGTAATTGTTAGGATACAAGAAAATTGGGGACAACCCCTACAAAAAGGTTAGTTTGAAAATTGACAAGATACAACCTAAGTTACATTGAGATAACAAAAGCACTGAGAACGAAGACCTTACAATCAAAGGGAGCTCAAGATTTACAACATATTCCCACACCCAACAAAGATGAGACCAGGTTTGACTTGTAAATCTTTGACGCGTAGGTCAGGACTGAAGGCCAAAAATCTTCAGGTCGAGGTGAAACTGATCTTCAACTCTTCGGAGTATGGTAATTTGCAAGGTTGTCAAAATCCTTACTGCATACGAGTATAATGAGCTGTAGAGTGACCTTGTTTCATTCTTGTTACAACAAGTAGGGGAAGGCTTGGATTTGCAGCACGGTCAAGACTTCACCGGCATTGAAACGACATGAACCGAAGCCCATGTCGGAAAAAACCCCTTCAATTTGGACTGGTAGAAAGGCATTGTGGAGCATAGCCCTTCACCAGCTTAAGGCGTCCGCGGGTGCTCCACGCCTTTCAGCCACCGGACTCCACCGGAGAGGCCTAAACGTTGCCTGCCAAGCCCGAACCTCAACAGCATAGGCCGGTACTTGACAGGTCCGACGAATTTGGAAGGTGTTTATGGACTGAATCTGAATGATTCTATGAACTAAAGAGTGCTTCGTTGTCACTAAGTGTCTATGAAAGCTAAGACTAACATTTGACCATGTTCCTACAAGAGTGTACTTCTTGTGTGTGATGTCAGTTTCTATGTCTGATTGCTAAGAATGTCACGTTCTAAAACTCTAGCAACAACCCTGCAATCAGTATTGACGCCTATACCCTATACTATCTCAAGCGGACAAATTCGTTGTATCGCTCTTCTGATATAGTTTCCATTACTTGTCTGAAGCATAGCTGATCTGATTTTCCCGTCTCTTCCGGTAGTTACTTCAGATA
>JAHWFP010072168.1:90505-104353 GCA_023313725.1 Lithobius niger | reverse complement strand
CGGTAGTTACTTCAGATATTCTGCCATCTTCCACTTGTTCCTAGGAATTCGATCGTCCTTTAAAAGAACCACATCATTGATTTGAATTGCAGAATCTGCGTTTGGAGATTTGACAGAATGTGCAGATTGAAGAAAAAGCAAATATTCATTACTCCATTTTCTCCAAAAGTTGTTCAACAAACGTTTCCTGAAAATCCATCTTTTCCTTAAGGAGTCCTTTGATGGAGCTGAAGAATCATTAGGGAAGGCTTCCGACAAATTATTGCCCAATCTTCCTAACAAAAAGTGTGAAGGCGTTATATATTCCGCATCATCTGGGTCTTCAGACATCGTTGTCAACGGGCGGCTATTAATTATAGCTTCTATTTCGGTCAAAACAGTTTGCAATTCCTCGCTATTAAGAAAAGCCGAACCGAGAGTGCGCCTCAAGTGTCTTTTTACTGAGCCCACCATCCGCTCGTAAAATCCTCCCCACCACGCAGCTTGAGGCGCGATAAACCTCCATTCTATTCCTTCTTTCGATGCTTGATTCTGAACTTCTGTAAAATGAAGATTGCTCCATGCTTCCCTCAATAGATTATCCGTTTGATGATATACCTTTGCGTTATCACTGTAGATTATTTTGCATAGGCCTCTTCTTGAGATGAAACGCCTAAAAGCGAGAAGAAATGGTTTTATACCTTGCGACGAAACAAGTTCTAGGTGTATGGCCCTTGTGACTGCACATGTAAAAAGGCAAATGTAACTTTTTCTCTTCTCAGTTCCCTCCTTGATCCACAGTGGGCCAGCGAAATCTAAACCAGTAACCATAAAGGGCTGAGTCTGACAGATTCTTGCTGCAGGGAGAGGTGCTTCTACCATTTTTGCAGGCCTTGCCTCCCATTTCCGGCAAACCAAACAACTTCGTAAGGCTTTACGCACCGTTTGTCTACCCCGAAGAATCCAAACCGACCATCTTAGACGAATCAATGTTGATTGGACCCCTCCATGTAGAATATGCAGATGCTGTTGTATAATATATAAAGTAACTAGTTTGTGATCACTCAGCAAAACTGGGTGTTTCCTTTCCTCACCTATTGAGGCAAACTTGAGCCGACCACCCATGCGAATTAAACCATCATTATCTAGAAATGGATTAAACTTCAGAATTCGCGATTTTGGATTCAGAATTGATTTCTCCAATAGGGCCCGATGCTCTTCAGGAAAGCATTCTTTCTGAATAATCTTAAACCAATACAAGCTAGCGTCTCGAAATTCACTGGCTGTCAAGAATTCATGCTTGGTTATCTTCTTTCTTCTGGCATTGTTCAGAAATCGCATTATCCAGGCAGTGATCCGAACTAGACTTGACCAAGTGCTGAATTTATCAGTCTTCAAAATAGCTTGACATGCAGTTGCCACTTGAACAATGAAAGATTTCATTTTCTCTTTTTTCACTGCTGAGATAGACTCTTCATCTTTTTCTGGGCTTAACTTGGGCCAAGTTGAGTGATCTTGCGTCAACCATTCCGGACCATTCCACCATATCTGATTGTTACGTAATTTCTCCAAGGATTGACCTCTTGAAATTACATCGGCTGCATTACTTTTACTGGGGCAGTATGACCAAGAATCTTCTAATGTTAAAGCTTGAATTTCCTTGACTCTTCGTCCTACAAACAATTTCCAATTAGAATGAGACCCTTTAATCCATTCCAATGCTACTCTTGAGTCAGACCATAGAACAGTTTGTAATCTTGGCATTCGCCATGCATTCCTTATTGAGAAGGCCAGTCTTGCAGCTATCAAACAAGCCATGAGTTCCAGACGAGGAATTGACATTACTTCAAGCGGAGCTATTCTGGATTTTGCAGTTATCAAGCTAACTGATATTCCTGTATCCACTGAAGTTATTCTTAAATAAGCCACAACTCCATATGCCTTTGGTGACGCATCACAAAACAAGTGTAGTTGAATTTCTTCATTGGCAGAGTCCAATACACCATACCACCTGTTGATGTTTATTTTAGACAATATGGCTAAGTCGTTTTTCCAAAGTTTCCATAATGAGGAAAATGGTTCAGGAATTGGCACGTCCCAGCCAATTTTCAGTCTCCACAATTCTTGTAACAGCAGTTTTGCAGAAACAACTTTTGGTGCAATAAAACCCAGTGGATCAAACACACGGGCCAACGTTTCCAGAACACCACGTTTCGTATTCTTGCTTTCTTTAATTGCTTCCTCTAGGACAGAATACTTCAAGGATAGAAAATCTGTAGCAGGGTTCCATATCAAGCCCAACACTTTTAAAAGTTCGATTGGTTCTTCCTTTGAAACGAATCCTTCTTTCTGCCATAGAACTCTAAGTTCAGGACTGTTCGTGACCCATTTTTTTAGCAGCATACCTCCTTCCTCAAATAGAGAGTAAACGTCTTTGGAAATGAGGAATGATTTTTCAACAGTCATGGATCCTCCAAGGAAATCGTCAACATACGTGTTTTCATCCACTAGTTGAGCTAGTTCCGAGTTTTTTCCTCTTTTATTGTTGACATGAAAACGGATAGTTGCAGCCAACAGAAAGGGACTAGCCTTCATGCCGAATAAAACTCTTGTCATCCTAAAAATCTTTAGAGCAGGTTCCTTATCTCGAGTCCATACTTCATCTGTCCACAGGAAGCGTGTTGCGTCTCGTTCTTGTATCTTCAATTCAACTTGAAGAAAGGCTTTTTCAACATCACTAGATATGGCGATCTTATTCCAACGGAATCGAAGCAATAAGTCAAATATGAGGGGGTTGAGGTTTGGACCGGCATACTGACATTGGTTCAAAGACATCTTCTGATCACTATGAGATGAAGCATCAAAAACAATTCTTAGTTTTGTTGTCTTGCGATCCTCTTTAATTATTGGGTGATGTGGCATATAATATATTGGATTCTCATTGCTCATTTCAAAGGGAACTTCTTCTATGTGGCCATTTTTTAAATATTCGTATATGCCATTTCGGTATCTTTCCAATTTTTCTGGATCTTTCTGAAGAGACAAGAGTAACCGCTTCAGTCTTTCTTTAGCCATAAAGAAATTGAGACACAATTTTTCTTTATCTTCATTCCAGGGAATTTCTACTTGGTATCGTCCTTCCGTGAATGTTGTTGTGCTTTCATAATTTTGCAAAACCTCCACGTCTTGAACTGATAATACAGATTTTTCTTCTTGAGCAAGGATTCCACTTTTGTCTAATTCCCATAATGCAGTTAATTGTTGATCCAATTTCTGAACTGTTGAAGATTCACAAATTGACAGCATCGAAACCATTGTAGAAGTTTGGTTATATGACACAGTGCTGCCTAACAATAGCCACCCGAAGATGCTTTCAGTAGCCATCAGATATGACGTCAGCCTTTTCATGTGCGCCGTCATCACACGCCAATACAAATCTGCTCCTATTAATATGTCCACAGCAACAGATTCACCATCGCCCATCAGATGTGACCAACTCTGTGTACGCCTTGACTGCAAAAAGTTTTCTATCCTTCCAGATTCCCACAGTGTCACACCGTTGCAAATTTCGTCCACCTGCAGAGCCTCCAATTGTAGTTGCCTTCCGTTATTTCCCTCCAGAGTAAATGGAACACGGTATGTGAGTTTATCTGATGAGTTTCCACCAAACGAATGCACAGTCAATTTCTCTCCTTGCAGGATATTGAGACCTGATCTTCTGACCGCTCTTTCCGTTATAAACGATCGCTCACTACCACCATCCACCAGGACCACAACTTGCTTCATACATCCTGCATTGTTGATCCATAGTCTCAATGACTGCAATACAGACATATTATGGACGTTATGGTTAGAAGTGCTGGCATGACAACTAGCTGCTGCGACCAGTGAATCTACCACTTCGTCTGGTTGTGTTACTTGGGCTGCAACCAGTGCCTTTGTTGATTCCCTTGGCTTGCGATAAAGTTTGGATTCTCTATCCGGACAAAGGAGAGTGTGATGATTCTTATGACACGAGCGACACTTAATTGTAAACTCGCAATGGGTGCTTATAAAAAGGGTCAAAGGATTTTAGCGAGCGTTAACCGCACCCGGTCATCTGCCCGACGAAGCCCTAAGGCCCTATGTCTGCAACACCCGGACTGGATTCTCAGGAGGTCACCCACCCAAGTACCAATCGGGGCCAATGCTGCTTAACTTCGGTGATCTGACGAGAACCGGTGTTTCCAGCACTGCAAGGCCGCAGATGGGTGCTTATATGTGATTTTCGCAAACAATTGAAACACCTGCCATTATTACGCAATGCGTCTCTTCTAGATTTGTTAGAAGTCGTTTCCAAACATGAAGAAGTCCAATGGGCATTATTTTCACAGAATACGCAATAGGGTTGTCCTTTCTTGAAAACTTGCTTGTTTTCCTGAGTGGAAACTAAAGTTGATGAAGAGCACAGTTTAAATTCGTCCAGAGAAAATTCTGTCTTTCTTGCTTGAGGATTTTTTCCTTCCTTGCTAAATTCGCTTTTTTCACTTATTACGCGAAATACTTGCTCTATATTGACCAACTCTTCTTTGACGAAGTCCAGTAACAAATTGATATCAGTGTTGCCCTTGCTGTACGACTTCCGGTTCCACTCCGACAGTAAGGACGACGGAATTGACTTCAAAATTATGGGGCACAAAATGGCTCCTAAGGAAGTGACATCTGTCCCTAATGCTTCTAATGCACGTTTATTAATGCAAAACTCTTCGTAAAAACGGCGCAATTCTTGCCCACTTCTCGACATTTTGACTGGCATGGTTTTGAGTAAACTATTAATATGAGTTTCTACCAAAATGTCTTTGCTTCCGTATTTGTCAGTTAAAAGATCCTTGGCTATTTGGTAATTTGCTTCAGTCAGTTTTAAACCCTGAATCGTTCGTGATGCTTCTCCACTCAAGAAACCTCGCAAATAATTGAACTTGTCGACCTTATTCAATTGTCCATTTGCGTCGATACCTGAAGAAAACTGGTCCCAAAATCTTTCCCAGTCATTTAAAGTTCCATCGAACTTTGAAATTTGAAGTTTTGGTAGTTTCAAGTTGAGTCTTGAACCGGCCACTGGAGCAAAAGTCGCTGCAGTCGTTACAGGAATTGTTGCAGTGCTTGATAAAAAACGATTTGCTTTCATTTTGGCCATAATAATTGAATCAGTGCATGTCTCGTTTTCTTCTATTTCTTGCTCTAGATCAGCCGCATCAGACTTGGTTTCTAATTCTTTAAGAATTGGAATTATCGCCATTTCCTTTGACTGTAACAATACTAGACCGTTTTCAACTTCAACTATATTTTTATCGACGATATCTTGATCTAGTTTTTGGATTGTTCTAGCAATAGCAGTTTTACGAGCTGCTCTGCTCCTTTTTAACTGCGTTAAATCCATATTTGCTAAGGTTGTTTTGTTACAATTTCCTCATTATTAGTATGGCGTTATCTTCGTAACACAAAACTTTCACTGACTTGGGTATCCACGCTCATCGCTACCAATTATTGTTTAAAAAACAACTAATATCTAGGCGTCCACATGATTTTCTTAAGTGCGTATTCTTTGCTTAGCAAAAAAAAAAATTGTTGGTTCGTTCCTAGCTAGGTTTCGGCACCATGTTCGAAAAGCTCAAAAAAGGGGAGAAACATTTCCTATGCAAAGCAGGGAATCCCTAAAGAATTAGGTTTGTCTAAAGGGTCGAGGCGAACAAATTTGCTTACACCTGTATCGCGCATTAGTCCCTGACGATTGTCCGGCTCGTCCGGGTCGCCATTCACTGAGGGATGCCTTCCAAGGAATACCTTGTAACAGGTATTCCCCACAGGGATTTTAGGCCTTAAGCCCTTTCAAGCCTAATGATGTTGTAATTATGAATCTAAGCCTAATCAAGGCCTACTAGCGTTCTAATTTAGGCCTCAAGTCAGCCTAATTCTGAGGGTTAATTATTTGCTGTCCGTCTATATTTCAGAGTCCACATGATTTATTACCTTCATAATTAAGTATGGAAAATGTAAGTATAATGTTTTATTGGTGCTAGGAATAGTTTGAACTTAACATTAACCTGATAGGTATCTAGGAACCCAGAGGGATTGCTTTGGCCTAAAAAACCCTGTGGGGAATACCTGTTACAAGGTATTCCTTGGAAGGCATCCCTCAGGGAATGGCGACCCGGACGAGCCGGACAATCGTCAGGGACTAATGCGCGATACAGGTGTAAGCAAATTTGTTCGCCTCGACCCTTTAGACAAACCTAATTCTTTAGGGATTCCCTGCTTTGCATAGGAAATGTTTCTCCCCTTTTTTGAGCTTTTCGAACACTCCCAAAACGGTACGATTTGCGCAGACGCAGTATATTTGAAACAGATTTACATAAATATCAAACTAACGCAATTTATAGACCAGACAGTAAAATTAAAAAGCTGTACGTTAACAAATTACTTAACAATACATTAAAAAAAAATATAATACAAGCCTAAATGTAACTTACTATAAAGGACGCAGGCAGACGTCAACGTTTGCTTCAACGAGGCAAACGTTAAAAGCAAGGTGCACCCGATAAACAACCTCACAGAACCCCAATCTCAGACTTTAAACTGATGCTTTTAGTCATCAATTATGGAAAGCATTTTTTATTACACTAATTGGAAAAAGCGTAACCTTTCATCCGAGCTCAAATATATCTCTTCATCTTAATCTAGACGGACGCTAGTACGGCGCCACCAATTAGATGATATTATTAATTGTTACATGCCAAATTGTTTTCAGATACAATGTTGTTAGTAAATTTTAAGGTAGAGGATCAGTATCAGGCGGAGGAGGCGGATCAGTATTGCATGTCGCGTATGGTTTACTGTATAGGGTTCACTGTATACCGTGTGTAAATTTGTATTTGTATAGTGCTGGGGCGCAATAAAGCCAATCAATCAATCCATTAAGGTAGAGGAGAGAGTAGCCTATTGCTTTCGGGTTTTATGTATTCTCTCGTAATAAATTTGAACTTGAACTAATAAGAAACCATACAGAGGACGTTAATTCGAGAAATACAATTAAAATGGCAGCTCACTAGCATGTTGTATCTTTTGACTGTGTTTTGCTGATTTCAGTGTACTGAAGAAACTTCAGTAGGCGGTAGAAATATTTGCAAATAGTTGGAATCGGGTGTATAAGGTCCAGTAACGAAGTAAACGTCAACGTCAAAGGGTAGGAACGTGTGCTTTAAAAAGAAAATTGCCACTAATAGCGTTGATTTTGTATTACTCGGTAGCGATCTAAGGCCATGCCTCCCGTGTGAATTCTTATTGTGCATAAATACACCTGTAAAGTTCACTAGGGAAAGTTGGCAAATCTAAATGTTGGTACACAGGTAAAGAGTCGGATTAGGAATCACCTTTTACTAAAATGGGTTCCAGCTAGAAGCCAAGGCTCGGAGTGCGTGTAAGTGCAGAATTACTGTTGAAACCATTGTTTGTATTATCTTGCACCTGTACATGCTTAACTGTTATATTCTTATCATTTCATTACTTAATTGTCACATACTATGTCTATCATGGTTTCTTTATATTTAAGAATGAAGTTTTTTTTGCGCGTCAAGACAAATTCTTGCAGAAATCGGCAGAAAAATGAAACCTCTTGCAAGAATTATGGTAAGAAATTTGCTTACAATTTCTATTCCGCATAATGAACAATTTTCTAGACAAATGTGAGTTATGTTACTTTCACTATAGTCTTGTTCTTATTTCGATTTTTGTATATTTGTAGAGTTTCATGGACATTTTGGTTACTATTCGGTTTTGTTTGTTTGCTCATAGACCAACAAAAGGTATTTGTGCAGCAACTTGTGCGTATGTGGGGTCGTAGCACCTAAAAGTTTATATTATGTTTTATTGTATATATATATATATATGTATATACAGGGTGTTCGGAAATTGGTGTCAAATATTTTGAGGGTCCGCTGTGTGATCAAAGATAAGAAGAAAAAGTCCTATAAACATGGGTCCGGAAATGCACCAGTCTTTAGTTACAGCCCCCCTCAGGTTTGGGGTAAACAGTTCTTAAATACCTCGTAATGATTCACCGTTTCCATTCCAAACTCAGGATATGTGCCATATCATACCTGGTATTTCAGTCCTTCATAATACAGTATTGGGTCGCACAACTTATCAGAGGGAGAGGTAATTTTCTTATGGGGGGGGGGATCAAACGTGGGGGAAGAGAGGAGTAACTGCTTTGGTCGTGTACTTTAATGAAACAAATTGTAGAAAAAACACATCGTGTGATTGAAAACAATCGAAAGTAGTACTGTACTTTCTTTCATTACGTGTAAAGACCAAGTAGGTTACATCGTTTTCCAAGTTTGTGCCCCCCCCCCTCCAAAAAAAAAAACAACTACTGTACGTACATCTCTGTGGAGAGCACCAAACATTATCAATCGGGTATCCTTGCCATTAAAAGTGAGGGATTTAATGTGTTTGTTTTCTACTCTTCAAGCAAAGAAGCTTAAAACGTAAAAGTGGGGGAATCCTTAGAATTCGGATGATCACTTGTTTCATTGGCCGAAGCGGCGAGAACAACATTACTGTACTCAACCCACACATTTGAATTTGGTTGCTTATTTGTTTGTTTGTTTGTTGCCTTTGTCTAACGCTCCAGCTTCCACAAAAATCATCGCATAAACTTGGTTTTGATTTGGAGGTAAATCTCCACCTCAGATTCTTTGTAGTTTTAAGTGTTAAAGACAAAAATCCTTGAAAACCCAACTTCTAAAAAACAATAACTTAGAAGTCTTAAAAGTTACATTACAGCGGGCAAGCTCTGCCATTCATTAGTTGCTATCCCCCTGTTACGATCTCCCTTCCAGAATGTAATAACATTTATTGACAAAAACAAAAACGTTTGTGATGCGAAAAAGTACTGTAATCACAAATTCAAATTGAACATTCGCAATCTGTACAAGGTGACCTTGAACACCATTTGGAGAGTCCACATTTCGGGGTTGACAGACGACTTCTTGTTAATACAGGAGTTTGTTAAATCACTTGATGACTTAAATCTAAAGGTGACATTGTGATCCTTTGTTCACGTTTACTGTTCGGTAGTTCTCTTTCCTAAGTATGGAGTATCCAGACATCGAACTGGCAGACATGCACTACATGTATGGTCTTGCAGATGGAAATGCATTGGAAGCACGACGTCTCTACGCTCAAAGGTATCCAGACAGGAATTTGCCATGTGCTAGAACGTTCAGTCGTATCCACCAGCGCTTACGGGAAACAGGCTCATTTGGGAGACGGACATCGGATGCTGGAAGACCCAGAACTGTGCGAACTGTTGGCTTGGAAAACAGAGTTCTCCAGCACATAGCAGAAAATCCATCGGATAGCACACGACGCATTGCACGCAGAGAGGGTGTCAGTAATTCGACGATTTGGGACATTTTGCATCATAACCTGCTATACCCCTACCATTTGCAATGTGTCCAAGGTCTTGGCGAGGCCGACCTTCCACCACGACGAGCGTTCTGTGTGCGACTGAATCATGAATGTGGAGCAGACGCTCATTTCCTGCCGTCTATCATGTTTACAGATGAGGCTGGCTTCACACGTGATGGCGTATTCAACTATCACAACAACCATCTTTGGGACCATGCAAATCCGCACGAGGTACAACAATCTAGACATCAACAACAATTTAGTCTAAACGTTTGGGCTGGAATTGTTGGTGATCATTTGGTAGGGCCTTTTTTTCTACCACGACGCCTAAATGGAGAAACCTACCTCCATTTCCTTCAGTATGACTTGCCCCAACTACTGGAAGACGTTCCCCTGGCAGTCAGGACACGAATGTGGCTTATGCACGATGGTGCACCTGCTCACTTCAGCCTTTTGGCCCGACATTACCTTGATGGAAGCTTTCCTGACAGATGGATTGGACGTGCAGGCCCAATAGCATGGCCTGCTAGATCTCCGGACTTAAACCCGTTCGACTTTTTTCTTTGGGGACACTTAAAGTCACTCGTGTACAGTACACCAATTCCCAATGCTGATGTACTTCGCCAAAGGATTGTGGATGGATGCAACCAGATTCGCACAACCCCTGGAATCTTTGAACGGGTTCGTCGGTCCATGGCGCAGCGGCTTCGGAACTGCATCGAGGCAGAGGGGGGTCATTTTGAGCACCTACTATGATAAAACGCTTACGTTTAGTTTGTTTTCCGTCGTATTTATCTTTTTGAGTTGCTTGTCACAGAATGTTCTGGAGAGGAGGTCTTTTGCGGATGCGTATTGCAGTTAATTGCAGCAGAGCCGCAAATGCAATGATACTCAGTAAAACTTTGAGTAGCCATCTTCTGTTTACTTAATGATGTTTCATTTCTCGATTGTTTTCAACCACACAGTAATGTGATACGATGTGTTTTTTCTGGTATGTACAATTTGTTTCATTAAAGTACAAGACCAAAGCAGTTACTCCTCTCTTCCCCCACGTTTAATCCCCCCCCCCATAAGAAAATTACCTCTCCCTCTGATAAGTTGTGCGACCCAATACTGTATTATGAAGTACTGAAATACCAGGTATGATATGGCACATATCCTGAGTTTGGAATGGAAACGGTGAATCATTACGAGGTATTTAAGAACTGTTTACCCCAAACCTTGGGGGGGGGGGGGGGGCTGTAACTAAAGACTGGTGCATTTCAGGACCCATGTTTATAGGACTTTTTCTTCTTATCTTTGATCACACAGCGGACCCTCAAAATATTTGACACCAATTTCCGAACACCCTGTATATATATACATGTATAGTTTACCTATGGTTTCTTAGTTGTCTCTAGCATCCACGTCAGTTTGGGATGCTGGAGATAATTTTACATGTATTAGTGCGAAGTAGAAGGCTTACTTGCTCCTTTTTTGCTGTCTTTCAGAGCATTAAATACGCCTTTTCACCTTTTCAATTCCTAGACGCAGCAACAAAGAATCTTCGAGCAATATAAAGAAAATGGAATAGCGGTAAACTAAAAATGGAACAACACTATTAAACTGGGTGTAATTAAACTGGATGACTGTTATATCTACACTATTTGTGCCCTTGCGCATGCTGCGCATCCACCTCCCCGCCCGCACATTCCTTCTGCCCTGCCGCACCCCATTGCACCCCCTTCCTGCACTCCCATAGTGCGGGTTCTGAATATCTCTTCGCCTCCCTCCGGCACCGCAGTTGTTTGGTCTTTGGTCTTAAATTTATCAAACCAAAGACCGACACGCCAAGCTGTTGACGCGCCATTAAGCCTCAACCCCCCCCCCCCAAAGGCTGAACATGTGGATGGCTCCCACATACGCCCTACCGTCCTATTACTTTGACCCCAATCCCCATACTACTGCACCCTCCCAGATACGCATACATGTCCCCCAACAAACACTTGCCTGCTCCCCACCTCCCACAAAAACGTCGCCCCCCTGACACCCCCCCTTTGGTGCAGCCCCGTAAAAGTCGCATACGCATGGTTGACTGAAGTCTAAAAAAAGCCCTATCACTGAGAAATCCAGCATTCAGTAATCAAGTAATCCCATGTTTAAGTTAATCCTTTGAAACAATTCACCTCGGTAAGCACATTGCGAAATTGTTGCAAACAACGATTATTGCCACGCACTTAAAAACAATTCAACTCCTTTCTGGAAGTAAGCATTTAGGAAATAAACGCGCCTTTCCTTTGTATCAGGCTGCCAATTTCGAGGCCCATTGGAAGCCTCGAAATTAAGAACCTTTCGTCGTTTGGTTTAAAGTTGTCTGGTTTAGTAGACATGGATTGTTTTTTACGCCAAAATATGATGCAAATAGAGGTGCGGCAGGTCTGGTAAGTGGCACCATCTCTTCGAAGACTTTGGGAAAAAGTTTTATAACCTGGACTTGTAGTCCAAGGCCGTTAATAGACGGCGACATGGCAGGTTTGGTAAGTGGCGCCATCCGTTCGAAGACGTTAGAAAAGTGCCCCAACCCGAATTTGAAGGCGAATCCCGTCAACAGCTGATAGCGCTAGAGGGTGTGGTACTTGATTGTACGTCGGGATGGTGAGACCAGTGCACTTTGCCGCCTGCTCCGTTTTATATATGTAGATTCTCGCAACGAAATTGTGGATGAAAGCTTATGTGGTGTTTCGTGCGATCCAGGTCTAGTAATAGATATTACCCTATTGTTCCAACAGTGATTGGCCAATAAGTTGTTTTCGAAGTTTTCGAGGTTGCGACAATATACTCCCGAGGACGCAGGCCAAGGGATTACTGTTGCAATCGAGAATGGCTTCGAAAAGAACTTATTCGCTAATCATTGTTGGAACAAAGAGGGTAATATCAGGCTTGTAACCTTACAGCAGGGATGGCGAACCTTTCTTTACGTACGTGCCAATAAAACATAAATTAGCTCACAAAACAAGCAGTGCGTGCCATATCAGTGCGACTTCTGTTTTTGCGTCTGAGATGCTAATTTTTTGACGCAAGGTTCGTGCGTGCTTAGTTTCATTTTGATACATGTTTTGCCATCTCTACCAGTAGGCAATATCGTGTGGTTGAATGGATAGTGTTTACTTGCGAGTATACCTAATCACAATAGTAACTGGATCCCAACCATCACTAATACTGCAAATACCAACTTTTTCATGACAACAAGGTTGCAAAAAAGTTCGTTCCGTCATTGAAGTATAAGGCGATCGACTTTTGGTGGTATTTTCATTGCAGCTAATTTGTGTGTTACGGCTAATTCTTCTGCTATCTGTTGTCCAATTTCTTTCATTCATCATTCAATTCTTAGACACGCTGTATTCGCACGCTACCAATTCTAGCATTGCGCCTGATTCTTCCATTTCACTAGCCACAAGTCACGTGAATATTAGACTGCTCCCACCTTCAAAAATAGAAGGGGGCAGAGGGTGAGCAAGTCAAAGATGCCTTGTTGTAACTTTAGATGGATTATTTTGTAAGGAAAAATTTGTCATTATCTGCTAATTTTTTGAAAGGATCGCGTGCCACTAGAAAAGCCCCTGCGTCCCTGCTTGGGCGCGCGTACCATAGGTTCGCCATCCCGGCCCTACAGTGTTTAACCACATGCGGTTCCAATCACCGATTCTAAGTATTGTTGTGATTGGCGTACTTTGCCATTGTTATCCTCGCAGAAACATTGTTGTTCGGTTCCGATTGGCTCCTTCGGCCATTAAGGATTTGAGGTATTTTCCCATCAATCAACAATGATGATTTCAGTTCGTTTCGTAAGAAGAAAGATATACATTTATGCTGTGTGGCCATTTCCTATGTCTATGTTGGTGGCTAGTATCCCGATACCTAACACGTAAGTTTTTTTCTTTCTTTTTTTGGGTCTGTCTTTGGTCCGGGTGACGGAATCCAGGTTTGAAACACTCTAGTCCCGTTGAATTGTTTAAAACGAGGCCTTGATCTTGTTAAACAAGAAACAATTACGCACGTTTATTTTAAAAAGGGAAATGTTGAGTTTAGTTAGAATATTAATATTTAGTTAGAATATTAATATTAGTAATAATATTAGATAATATTAGATAATAATGTTAGATAATATTGGATACTTGGTAGTTTTTGTATCGTAGTTCCTGCATTATTGCTGTTTTACAAACGGGCTGATATCACGGTAGATATTGTTAAGATGTTAAGTTATTCCAACTTAAACAATTTATTCCAATTTAAACAATGAAATGTTAAGTTTTTTCCATACTTTTAGCAATGAAATACTAAGTTCCCATACTTTTAAACAATGAAATGTTAAATTGCTCCCATACTTTTAAACAATGAAATGTTAAGTTGTTCCCATACTTTCATAAAATGAAATGTTAA
>JAHWFP010072168.1:64200-90495 GCA_023313725.1 Lithobius niger | reverse complement strand
AATGAAATGTTAAGTTGTTCCCATACTTTCATAAAATGAAATGTTAAGTTGTTCCCCTACTTTTAACAATGAAATGTTAGGTTATTCCCATACTTGTACTCCCACGTTTAAACAATGCTTTAACCTCGATATTAGATAGTGGTCATCGATAGCTCTAGCTAGCTAAGGTCTTGTCCCCATGTGAATTCTGACCGGGCATGTTTTGTTGTATATGAAGATGTACAGTAGATTAGGTCGATAAGACCTAAAAATATCCTATGAAAGCTACACAGGAGAAGTCGAATCTTCTAACGTTCTAATGTTCTTTTTTTGTAATGCACTTTCTTCAAATGTCTCTTCGTCCACCCAGGAGAAGGACCTCGATAGCGGTCCTTATGTATGCTAAATAAATACCGATGCAAACCTATTTACGTTGCCTTTTGGACTTACATGGCAGACTGCCTGAGCGGGGAATCGAACCCACGACCTTTCAAACCAAATACCGAGGTCCTGCCGCTGAGCCATACTGACAGGCCGGTGTTAGTACCTACAGTCACATTAATATCGCATTCAAAAGGCCCTCGACGTTGTTGATACCTACATTTTAAGCTGTAAAACTTGAAAATCGGTTTATTTGTTCGATCTTTAGTTGAGAGCAAAATCTCTAGACCATTTGGCTTTTCGTCACAAAAAGACTGTAGTCACATTAAAATAGCATTAAAAAACCCCTAGGCCATGTCCCTCCCTACGTTTTAAGCTAGAAAACTTGAAAATAGGTTCATTGGTCGATCTCCAGGTGAGGGTAAAGAGTCCCAACAACAACATCAAAATATGACCATATTGTGGACGGTTCGATTGTTGTCGTTAAAATTTGTAATGCGGTGAAATAGTTACGACATGACCCGAAACACGGAATTTCGTTGGTCTATGTCAATTCTGGGCGAAACTATAGGAGTTCAAAGTTTGACGTTTAACATTGAAGTTCATGCCCAGGCTTATCTATTGTGTGTGCGACGCATCTTGAGTCCTGCGAGTATTTTATGAGCGGCCACGTCCTCCTGGAGGGAGCGGCTTTAATTTACGGCCGCCATTGTTTTTGTAACCATCTTGGATATCAACAAGCCACTCTGCTACTGAAAACGTACAATCGATTATCTGTGTTCGTTCTGCGGAGAACTCAAGATAGGCCACGGACACTATAAGGACCGCAATCGCGGTCTTTGATGATATTCTTGTTGTTCGTCTTTTGCTGGAGAAATTTACATTTTACCTAGAGATTGCACCAATGAACACAGGTTCAATTTTCTATATTGTTCTTGGTCTTCTTGCTGGGAAATTTTGCTTTCACGTAGATATCGAACCAGTGAACCAATTTGTAGCTTAAAACGTACGTACGTATAAAGCAATCATTTCAGTTATCTCATATAATTAATTCTAGTCTTTTTTTATTTGCCAAAAAACTCTCCAAGAAAAAAAAAATAACAGCTATTAGTATTGTGATGGCAGCCGTTACAACCGTTTGGGCTGCTGCCTATTTACCGGACCATTGTGGGTAAACCCTGCGAACGCCCATATTGATTAAAGACTAAGATCATCGGCCCTGCTCGGCGCCAGTAAGGAGTGGTGAACTGTTCCTGGGCCTGTGGCGGATGTCCTTACAGAGGAGCTACCAAGAAGTTCCTGTCTGGTATAGACTACAGGCGTATGTGCGCATGTATGTCATGACGTGCATTGTGGTGGCATGTCATGCTTTTTTGCCATGCATGGTAACCATTTGTTGTAATTCTGCATTATTAAATATGCCATCCTAATTCCTCCTCCTTGAAACACCTGGGAGTTAATTGGACGGTAATTCTGTCTACTTTTTATTCTGCCAGAATTCATATTTCCCATGAAAATTATATGCAACAGATATATGTAAGTTTGACTGCAATTATTATCACCAATATTTTCCCCGGTTTTTGAGCCAAATGTTTAAGACCAGCAAACAGCTGATGTAAAACCGCAAAGGTTATTTCGCGTGTGAGGGCGCGATTATACAAAGACTTTTGTATTCTCGCAGCTGAAATTTAATCGCGATAGCAAAGGTGTCGTTGCCATGGTAATAACGCTACCTGGATTAGCTAAATTCGACATCGTTTGAGCACATGCTTGCAGTCTTATAATTCGTGACAGTAAGATAAAGAATTTCTTCTAACGAAACAATTTTTCCAGTCGCTTCTAAACTCAATTATTGACTCGTTTCACTACGAGTTGGCAGAGCTAAAACCGCTGCCATGTTAGAAATTCATATAATTTCTAGCTTCCAGCTGCGAGAATCCAAAGGCGAGTCGTTGTGTAAAAATGCCTTCAGTCGGGCGAGGGTTTTACTACAACTTCAATCGCAATAAATGCCGATAACTATTGTCATACTTTTACCAGCTAAGCAAATTACATCTGCCTTTATCTACCACTGAACAGCCGTCTACACAGTATTAAAAAAAACAACAACGAGGAAGCATATAAAATACGGATGTAAGCCTTAAAGAAAATTAATGCTCTAAAGAAACAGCTGTAAGAAAAAGACGTGTAAGCCACGAGTGTCGCACTAAACGTGTAAAAGAAGATCCAGCTTGTTTTTTTGAGACGCTAGAGATTCTTTTAAACGTTTTAGTGCGACGCTCATGGCTTACATGTCTTTTTTTGTGTCTGTTCCTCTATAGCATTAAGTTTTTTTTAAGGCTTACAGAAGTATTTTATACAGGATTAAACTTTTTTTAATACTAATGTACAATACGAATATCCTCCCAATGAAAGTGTATATGAAGGCAGGTGAGATATTTCATCGATCTAAGTCCTACGAAAGTTGTGATATCTGCCAAAAACTTAAAGTGGTATAAGAGAAGATTCAAAGTTTCAAAAAAGTTTGGTCTTAGAAAGTAGTGATATCATTCAACCAGGAAAAAGCCGCCAAGTTTGACCGTATTAACCGGCAAACTTGGTGCATTGCCGCCTTCTTTAATTTCTTTGCGTGACTACTTTCTTAATAAACTATGAAACATGATCGATTTAGAGCTGTGCAATCCTCGGCTCTTGCCTTGACATTGGCATTTATGCAATCCGTCACATTCCCAGATAAATATAATCAATTCTAGCTCAAATAAATTAAACAAGCTGTCATTGCGCTAAGTTTGCTGGTGAATAGGGTGTAACCTACCTTGATGGCCTTGGTTGAATGATATCGTTACTTTCAAAAGCCGACCCTTTTTGGAAACTCGGCGGCTTCTTTTATACCAGTTTTGATTTTTGGAATACTTACAACTACCACACCTAAATGGTCAGATTACAATTCGTAGTAATATGTCATCTTTAACAGGATTGTACGCAAATCTGTGCAGATAATAATCCTATTTAGAGAGAAGATAACACGTATGATTCAAATACTTGTAATCATTTTATTCCCGTAAAATAGTGTGTTGCGTGTACATATAAAAGCCTGACATTAAACAGTGGCCAGTTCTAATACATGTAAGTGGACAGGCTTACATGAAGGCGATTCGCTTTTTTCAACAAGTGTAATAAAATCCTTTGCTGTCAGTGGCCATGCTAGGGATGTTTGAATGTATGCCAATACGAGCACAACAACACTTTCAAACATCCCTAGCATGGCCACTGACAGCAAAGGATTTTATTACATTTGTTGAAAAAAGCGAATCGCCTTCACATAAGCCTGTCCACTTACATGTATTATAACTGGCCACTGTTTAATGTCAGGCTTTACACGCAACGAGCTATTTTACGGGAATAAAATGATGACAAGTATTGGAATCATACGTGTTATCTTCTCTCTAAATAGGATTATTATTTGCACAGATTTGCGTGCAATCCTGTTAAAGGTGACATATTACTACGAATTGTAATCTGACCATTTAGGCTAACATTTTTTTGTAATTTTTTATTGACCATGGGAGTCGATCCAGCCTATCACATATGTACTATGAATAAATCAAGTTGAGTTGGGATAAGTAATAAAAGATTATATCTATACCATGTTGCAAAGTAATGTGAATCTGCTGCTGGATATTGGGGATAGAAACTGCTATCTTCAGGAGGTAATCGTCTTTAATCATTAAAAAGCTTAAAAAGTGCACAAATATGCAATAAAAACACAACGTTTCGGGAAGTGCTGCAGTTCCGTTTTCAAGTGCAAAGTAGTTAACAGTACAGCACACATATCATGCCATAGTCAAGGCCCAACACTAATACACACACAAATTTTAAAATCAAATTTAAACTAAAAACCTAAGATTTCCCTGAGCAGAACAGGTAAAATCTTGCCTGTATTGCTAACCTGTTCTGCTAAGGGAAGCTTTTAGTTTAAGTTTTAACTTTTAAAATTTGCATGTGTGTATTGGTGTTGGGACATGACTGTGACATGATACATCTGCTATACTTTTAACTAATTTGCACTTGATAACGGGATGCAACAATCTCCGAAACGTTGTGTTTTTATTGCATGTTTGTGCGCTTTCTATGCTTTTGATGACTGACTGATTTTAGTGCTTTTAATTTTTTATCGTATATACTCCTCTTTGATTGCGATTTTTTTATGAAGCCCACAACTTTAAGCTATTTCTGAAAATCCCGAATTGCGACACTTATAGATAAATTAAATTAATACAAGATGAGTACGATGATAAAAATAACAAGAATTTCATAAGGAATACATAAACTGCTTATGCCAAAAAGATTATCAGGCTGGATGTATCAAGCTCCTAGTTTGAGCAGAAGAGCAATGGTGTTGCTTGCTGCTGCGTGCGCCTGGCTCCCCCCCCCCCCTCCCCGTTAAATACCCCCTTCAGTTGAAGAACGGAGGACACAATCACTACGCATAGAAGCCATCACAACCAATGCTCCGATTACGCTCTTATTATTAAAAGCGACGTAGGTTCCAGTAGTACAAATCGACTAAATAGGTCTAAACATTCAGGCATGAAATACGACCATGGTCGATTTTTTTTTGGAGAGGGAGCAACAACTACCATCCCACCATCACACCCAAGAAAAACATCTCATTCTGAAAAATAGACCTTAGTCGAAAATACTTGGATTTATAAAACAAAATGTAAATGAATAAAAAAAAAATTAATAATATTTTGGATAAGCTGGGGGTTGGGGGGAATTGTTCTTAAATCCGTTGATCCCGTCTAGACACCAATGAAACAAAATAATGTACTTTGTGTTATGATCCAAGCTGCACACTGGATAAAAAAATGTGACATACTTGCTATCAAAGAACGCTTGCCATTATGATATCGCAACATTATTATTTTCATAGACGAAAGCCAAAGCTCTGTATTGGGCTAAAGTTTACATTAGGCACATACTCGATATCCTTATGATATTGATTCCAAATGGCTCCATAAATACAGGGACAGTTGGTTTTAGAGCGCGGAAATGTGTTAAAACGACTTAAAACGGTCGATTTGTAGCGCCACAATCCGTACATCTATACGGTGTTTGCGTTCGCTCGCCTGACCTGCAGGGCACCTTATATTTTTTTTCGTAAACAGTTCCGATAGGCGGGTTGTTATTGTCAATTTGTGAGGTTTTGTGTGGTTATGTTGTTATTGTCAGTTAGGTTAGGTTAGGTAAGTTTCGGGTTTTGCATTTCATACTGAGGTAGTTAACTGGTTGGGGTTAGACATTTCATACTGGGGTAGTTAATTGGTTAGGTTATGTTAATGATGATTTAACGAGTTTCCGCAATTTGGGATCAATTTGTAGTGCCTTCCGTGACAACTAAAGTTAGCTTTTTTTTCTCTTTTTTCGAATTTCGGGCCATGTGCGTAAATGGAACATTAGAAGAAAATGGGCTCTCGTCCGATTTTTTTTAATGGACTAAGAATTACTTGCTGAGTAATGTTTTCCTCTTCCATTTTTGGGGCAAACGCACCGTTTGGCCGTGGTGAAGGTCCAAAGTTAGCACCGCGCCGTGCCGGAAAGCATGAAACTGGGGGAAAGTCCGGCAAGTGAAACGCCAAACCCCAACCAGTTCATTACCTCAAGTGAAATGCCTAAGCCGGTTCCTAACCCACCAGACAATAACAACAAAACCACACGAAACTGACAATAACAACCCACCTATCTGAACTGTTTACGGGAAAAAAATATCAGTTGGGAACATGGGAAGAAAACAGCCTCTCGTCCGTCAGCGCAAAGAGTGCGGCTTTCATTAATTTCTGACGGCCAAACGAAGCCTTTGCCCCAAATATTTTATACGAAAATGTTGTTCAGTTTATCATTTTACGTCATTCTAGCCCAACGAGAGATCAATCGGTGAGGAGCCCTTATTCTTCCCATAAGCCGCGTAAAGTAAACTTGTTCCCTGTATTGTTTATTTTACTATCGAAAATAATCGTGGAATGAATTTATAATGCTGCCTTTATTCCGTTAGGTACGTACCTAAATGCACTATCCCCTTGTCTCACACGTTTGTCGAATTGATTATACTACAACAAACTGTTACACTAAATAATCGATTATACAATAATTACCTGATTAGCAGGAGCCACATAACTACACGAATTGCCAATACACATAGAATTCTAGATAGCCTTCCCGGCAAACCGTAAGGTAGCCGCCATTTTTTTTTTCAGTGGTTCGCCAATAGCCCAACAACAGATAGAATTCCGTTTTCCGTGCATGTTGCCAAAACCTGAAATAAGCTGGGCCAGTTCCGGTTCAACTTTTTTTTCATACAGAAACATAATTGGCAAACATTTTAAGTCAAAGATCTACAACCCTTCATATGCAAACGATTTAGCCATAAACTGTTCAATAACAACGCCTTGAATTTGCTGGCACGTCTTCTAATCGAAATCATGAAAAATCTACTAATATTTCAGTCACTTCCGGCCATACGATAAAGGTGATAGGCATGACCCGTTCAAATAAATGACTGGAGTGGGACGAAACGTCATTTAACAATAAGCTCACGACGCAAGCCCCTTTTTCCCCCGAACTGTATTTCAATAACTGCTTTATGCATTACATGCATAAGCAGTTAAAAATGAGGACTGGCACTTTTGGTTGGCGTATTGGTTGAACTAATTTTCTTGGAATGTTCTTCAACCGTTAATTGGGGACGCTTGCTTTTGGGTGTTATTTTGTGCCTCGTCGTTTAGGTGTACATTAATTTATAATTAATTTTCCTCATAAATTTAACAACCAAATTTGCTGTTTTCATGATATATTATTTTTTTAAATTGAAAAGAGTTAAAACCCACGAAAACCCTTTGCTCATTACTAACTTTTCTTTAGCTAATGAAGTCAGCACGAATTCAATTAAGACTTAGTAGTGTCAACAATAAATTACAGTTAATGTGTATTGTGTAGTAGAAATTTATATCCACTCAAGACCACAACTAGTATAAAAAAAAAGATGTCAAGTTTCCAAAACAGGTCGGCCTTCAAAGGTAGTGATATCATTCAACCAGGGAAAGACACCCATCCTATTAACCGCTCCATATAATAGTTCGAATACTAAATGTAAACTAGAACATTGCTACTAGCGGTAGCCACCTTCAAGTTTTCATTTAACGTCCAAAGTATTATTTGGTGCTATTAAGTTGGCTAATAGGATTAACCCTGGGGGCCTTTCCTTGGTTGAATGATATCACTACCTTCAATGGCCGACCCGTTTTGGAATCTTGGCGACTTCCAGTTATGGTTTGGGGGGGGGGGATTGAGGCTTAATGGCGCGTCGACAACTTGGTCATTAGCGCCAACCTCAGTCACAGTGCAGTGGTCCGGGTTGCCACTGCACCACACATTACAGAGATGTTATTCAAACCCCTAATCTAAATCTTGTCATACATCTGTACATCTGTATGGTTTTGGGTGGATATCACAACTTTCATACGACTGTGAACGTACAAAGTGTCACACCGTCTTATCTTCATCTGTATCTTTTTTTTCTGAAGGAATTTTAAGGCTATAACTTTCATATATATTACTGCACAATGAGCCGTTACATCAGCAGAACTGACACGGTTTGGTTTATTTTATGGTTCACATGCTTAAGTTACTTTAATCCCATTTATGCACACACACTGGCTAAAAAACGCTGATTTTCGTTCGCTTTCCTCACTCAATCAACGCATCTCCCTGTCCTTGATTACATCAGCTGTTACATCAGTCAAATTCCTAACTTTTTCGTTTGCTTTCCTCGTTTACATTTTGTCATCCTGAAATCCCTGAAATTCACTTTTACATCATACCGCAACTTTTTTTTTTCGGTTATTAACATAAACCCCGTTTGCTCGTGGATGTTCGTATTGTTGCGTATAATGATCATCTAACGTGTATCCTCTTATTCCCCAGCAATCCACGACATCGTAAACGTCTGCTTATTTTCTCCTTCGTCACTGTTCACCTTTTAGTTCGTCCAGGCTTTTACTATAAATCTATAAGGACCAGTGTTGATTGTCTAGGCCGTGATTGCTTGAAATCATTCGTTGCAACATGCCAAAAGAAACTAAATTTAAATTCCGTGGTTGAGAATTTCAAAACCCTCCCACGAATTTGTGCTGACCCCTACAGTTCCCAGACCAACAAAAGGACCATGTTCAGATCACCATGCATTCATGTGTAAACGTTCAGCTGCAAAGGCCTTCCCAGTTTTATACTAGCTATGAGCAATAAGTCTCTGGGATTTAACATAGTGAAAGCTGATTAGCTATTCCCTACTTAGCTACACAAAATCATAAAAACAACGTTATTGACGCATGTTTCGCTCCATGAATGGTGGAAAATCGTCATTGAACTTTTACTTTTTCTTTATCCCTGACCTTCCCCTACATTTTCCAAAATTTTAAAAATTTCGGCCGCATTGGAATTTATCCTCAACATGGTAAAAAACGCTTTTATTAGCTTATAACCGACACATGTCTGCTAGTGAGGCATTTTAACGTGTTTATCGGATGATCTATTGTTACTTGGCGGCGACACACCAGCAAGTTAGTGTCTATCATCTAGACACACGCTAGTGTGTCGCCACCAAGTAATAGTAGATCGTCCGATTGAAGACATCCGATTGTTAAAAACTGACTGTTGATGAAAAAAAGCGGCTGCACTAGCAGACTGTCTTTTAACTGAAACCAACTTATACCTGATTTCAGCATATTGGTGTAAATTCCCCATGCGGTAGAAAACTTTGCAAATCATTTGAATCAGGGTGTCTTGGGTCCAGTAACGAAGAAAACGTCAACACGAAAACGTGGGAACGTGTCCTTCATGGAGAAAAAGTATCCTTAATAACGTGGCTTTGTGTTACTGGTAACTAGTAACTAGTCAGGAGGTTCCCATTGTCATAGGGTATAACGACACGTCCACGGCTGATTAGGGAAAGCTGTCAGATCTAAATTTCGGCAGACAGGTATAGCGTCATATGGGGAAGTGGCTTTTTCTAAAATGAGGGTTGCAGCTAGAAGCACGTGGCCCTGAAGAGGCTGGTAAGTGCAAAATTATTGTTGTAACCATTGTTTGTATTGTCATCCAACAGTAAATTATAACATGCTTAAGTGTTACACGGTTATCGTTTCAGTATCTAATTGTCAGAATTCATTGTTGTTGCAAGTAGGTGGCTAAGGCCTTAATAAAATAGGAGAAAATTGGAGAATGGTTCACTAAGAGACGGAGTATGTTTTATTGAAAAGGTTTGGTCGGTTTTTTGTTACGGTACACGAATCCAAACTAAATTATCTGCCCCACGACGATAAAAGGGACAATTATGTGTCCGTGAACACCATGGTAACTAAGTGATTGAATGATTAACGTTAACTGAGGTGGGACCAAGTGAGAAGGGATGCGCTGACTGAGTAAACGAAGTGAACGAAAATCAGCGTCAAACCGTGTCAATTTCGCTGACTTAACGGCTAATTTGGCAATGGCAAAGATGAAAATTAGGAATGAGAAAATTTATACACATAAAATTTCTCAAGAAAAAAAGGTACAGATGACTATTACACCGTCTGATCTTTGCTTCATTCACAGTCTCTGAAAGTAGTGATAGCCACCCAAAACCCAAACTGGTATAAGAGAAGCCACCAAGTTTCAAAAAACGGTCGGCCTTTCAAAGTAGTAATATCATTCAACCAGGGAAAGGCCGCCAAGGTTAATCCTATTCGCCAAGTTAATCGCACCGAATAATACTTTGTACGTTAAATGAAAACCTGAAGAGGACGGTACACGAACTCGTACTGAATTATCTGCCCCACGATGATAAAAGGGCATGCTTGTTATTAATTTATTTGGAAGCATTTGTGAAACGGACATTTGATTTTACGTAGAATTACTGTTCTCAAGTTAATTCTCATAGGGTAGAAAGCCATGTCTACAGCTCATTAGGGAAATTGCTAGATCTAAATTTCGGCAGACAGGTAAAGCGTCATATGCGAAGTACCTTTTTCTAAAATGGGGTTCGCAGCTGCAGCACGTGGCCCTCAAGTGGCTCGTACGTGCCAAATTATTGTTGTAACAGGTAAAGGTGATGATTATACCGTGAAATTCTCTGTTCATTTACAAGCCTATGCAAGTTCTGACCGTGTCAATTTCACTGGCGTAACGGCTAATTGGACCACGGCAAATGTGAAAATTATGAATGAGCAAATTTCTAGACATAAAATTCCTACAGACAGAAAAGGTAGAGGGGACGATTAAACCGTCTGATCCTTCGTTCGTTCACAGTCCTATGAAAGCTGTGATATCCAAAATCAAAACTGGTATAGAAGAAGCCGCCAAGTTTCAAAAAATGGTCGGCGTTTCAAAGTAGTGATATCATTCAACCAGGGAAAGGCCGCCAAGGTTAATCAAACTATTAACCGAACTATTAGTAGGAGCGATTAACTTGGCTAACAGGATTAACCTTGGCGGCTTTTCCCTGGTTGAATGATATCACTACTTTGAACGGCCGACCGAAACTTGGCGGCTTCTCTTATACCAGTTTTGGTTTTGGGTGGATATAAACAACTTCGTTAGTATTCAGCCAACAAATCCCTTACATTTGTTTAAAATCTAGACACACGCTAGTGTGTCGCGCCAAGTTAGGTAACAATCATCACAACAAACATCACATCAGTTCAATTGTCGAGGTTGTAAACCATTGTAGCGCGGCGCCATAGCGTCAGTGTCTTATATCTTGAAGCATAGTTGGGCACATTTCAGGTACTTGGGGAAAAATAATAATGCGGTACAAAAGCTTAAATTGTGTTGAAATCAAGAGTAATGACCGACCTGACAAAAATTAACTCGTGTAGGAATGCCAGCTAAGCTGCTTTCAGTGCAAAACATGACCCTCAATAACGTTGTAAATGTGTTAACTAGCTAGCTAATTCGCTCATCCCCATGTTAAATCCCATAGGGAGATTATTCATCGATACCGAGATAACGGGGAGGCTTCCAGCTACGAAATTGGACGAATGGATGCAGTACAATACGAACTGCATACCTTTTATGGTTTGGAGCCTGGGGGTATAACAGGGAAGGCGTGGGAGGGCGCGTAAGTACGAAAATATTGTTATAACCGTTGTTAGCATTGTCGGCTTCGTCTCGCACTGGACGACCAAAGTTCGGACAATGAGAATGTGTATACTGACGTACGTGCCTAGACACACACTAGTGCATCACGATAAATCTAAACAACGTTGCAAAGAAATTGTATTCACGTCCAATTCTCGAAAAATAAACCAACTGTAAAAACAAAGCAAAATAAAGAAAGCCGAAAACTGGTAAAGAGGCCACTAAGTTGAGAGTGGTTCGACCCTTCAAAGGAGTGATATCAACACACCAAAACTAACTAAATATTGTAATACAAATTACAACAAAATTAAAACCAAACCAAAAATCCATAAAGAGGATGACTAAGTAGAGAATGGTTCGGCATATAGGCAAAAGGTATAGTAGCAAATTGTTGAAAACCAATTTCTTGTTGATGTGGCATTATAGTACACATCTCCACAGTAGTGGAGATGAGCCAATACACAGTTTTAAAAAAGGAGTGATATCATATCAAAAACCAAAACTGGTAAAAGGGAGCGCCAAATTCCGAATGGTTCGGCCCTTCAAAGGAGTGATATCAACACACCAAAACATTCGCCAACCTAATCGCATCGAATAATACTTCGGACGTTAAATGAAAACTTGAACATTTGTACCAAAAGTAGCAATGTTCTAGTTTTCATTTAACCCTCGAACTATTAAGCGGTGCGATTAACTTGGGGAATGTTTTGGTGTGTTGATAGGGCCGAACCATTCGGAACTTCCCGGCCCCTTTCACCAGTATAGGTTTTTGATATGTCACAATTACATGACAACAACAATAAGTAGTGGTTATTGGCATACTTTTGCAACAATGGTCCCTCTATTACGTGATTTATTGTAATAGTTTTGTTCTTCCGAGGCTTAGCCGAGGCGTTAAGAGCCGAGGAAGCAAAACTATCACAATATCACGTATAGAGGGACCAATCTTACAAAAGTATGCCAATAACTAATTTATCACCATACTTTAAATACTTTTTCCGATGGTGGATTGGATTCGAGTTGTTTCATGTCATTTTTCTTGGTTCAACAATTCCTGACGTTCAACAATCGTTGGCCGCTAAATCTTATTACAACATAAACCACGAGATCACGCTGGCGCGTTGCTTTGTCGAATCATGCTTCCGTCAATATGGAGCCTGACTTAGGAGTTTTCAAATTAATCGATTTCTATAATGATGACGTCGAGGATAATGCTACAGGTAATGTGGACCCTAATTAATGCTGCAGGTAATGTGGGGGTGGGGGGGGGGGCAGCTTTACTCTTATTTTGTGCATTAACTAAATATTTACGTGAACATTTTTAGCACAGCGAGTGTGATATGTTGAGTACAAATTATCAAATTTTCCGTTAAGTTCTTGAAAATGTTGGTTGCCAAAATGAAAAACCAATGTAGAATCGCGTTAGCGTTTCCACAAAACAAGCCCGTTATTTTATGAAGCCGTTCGGTATTGTTCTTTGATCTTCTCTTTGAAATTATTTTTGTCAAAACATGGCAGCGAAAGTCCTGTTGACCTTCTCTCTGCCTACATGATAAAACATTTAGGTTGGCGTTATAGTTCATTGTTATAAGTGTAGCAATAAGTAACTTATTCTGACACTTAAAACAATATGAACGCTGACAGGATAGCATAGAAACTGTTAAAGTGTACCAATAAGTGACACTTACAACAATACTGTATCCGATTTATTGTAGAGTTTTATAACAATGAAAACGAAAAAAGTATGGTGATAAGTAGTGGTTATTGTTGTTTTGTTTTGTTGTTTTATTTATAGAGCTTAACCCATTGGGTCACCAACCCCCAGCAACAAAACAATTCTACACAATAAATATCTAGCTACAATAACCTAATAACAAATATGTCCATGGTTACAAAACTACTTACAAAAACCTTCCAGACATTGAGCAGAACTTCACCACTGAGCGTACTGGTTATTGGCATGCTTTTGCAACAGTGGTCCCTCTATACGTGATTTATTGTGATAGTTTTGTTCTTTCGAGGCTTAGCCGAGGCGTAAGCCGAGGCGTTAAGAGCCGAGGAAGCAAAACTATCACAAATCACGCATAGATGGACTATTCTTGCAAAAGTTTGCCAATAACTAATTTATCATCATACTTTAAATACTTTTTTCCCCGTTTGTTAATGAATTCGAGTTGTTATATATCATTTTTCTTGGTATCGTCCATTGTTTTTCTCCCTGGCGTTCAACAATCGTTGGCTCCTATAACGTTATTACAACAATGGTGTTACAGCTCATTATAAGTGTAACAATAAATTATTTATTCTGATACTTATAACAATACGAACGCTGACGGACTAGCATAGGATCTGTAAAAATGAACCAATAAGTGATTTATTGTGATACTTACAACAATGCTGTATCAATAATGCTGTATTCGATTTATTCAATTCAATTCAATTCAATTTTTATCTGCTAATCTACTAATATAATGAACTGAACAAAAAACGGCTTTGCCGTTTAGAAAAAAAAGATTAGAGCTCATATGCCCATACTCACAGCTGTCAAGGAACACGAATAAAAACGGATTAGAGTTCACTCGAACGCAAACGAACTATAATTTGAACTCCAATTCCAGGTAACAAGGATACATTTTACGCACTGGTTATGTCAGAAAGTGAACACTGTTTGTATTTGAAATGTTTAATGTTTGTGCATATGCATGCACTTAATTTGTGTATTATACTGGCTTTTTCAAAATTTGTCTGCGTTTTACATTTTAAGTCTGATTTTTGTGAGTGGCTATATGTGTATTTTGTGTGTAGGCTGGCATATGACAACCCTTGTTCCCTGGAATTGGAGTTGAAATTATAGTTCGTTGCGTTTGAGTGAACTCTAATGCGTTTTTATTCGTGTTCCTTGACAGCTGTGAGTATGGGCATACGAGCTCTAATCCTTTTTTTCAAACGGCGAAGCCATTTTTTGGTTCAGTTAATTTGTTGGCTTTTTTCTCTTCATTTTTATTGTAATAGCTACGGTGTGGTCTATCATGTGTACGGTATGTCCACTGTACACCCAGTTTTGTTTGCGAAAAAACGAAACATTAGAAATGCGTATTTCTGTTCAGGTTCTGCCCAAGCTTTTTTCCATGTTTGTTATTTGATGGCAACACACTAGAGTGTTTGTAGAGTATCAACCGATGGATAGTTGATTCTGCATTGTTGCAATCAGATGCAGTATTATGGCAAACAATCGCGGTAACAATTCAACTAGTTTCCCGAAGCCTGCATTGAAGAAGTAAATAAATCGCAGAGTCATGTCGGCCGTCCAATTTAGACCTCAAAATTATAGACTTTGCACCAGACGGTTTAAAACTGAAAGATTAAATCGAAAACCAAGACCATTTCATTTTGGTTCTCGACAACGATTGTCTATATTTAATGGAGCCGCCCCGAAGCTACTACGACAATGTTACTTTCCCCTTGCCCGAACATCGTTGCATCTTGTTCGAGTGAGCTACAATCCGATCTTATGCTCCTTGTCTATTGTTTCCCCATTGTTACATGTTGCAGCATTGTAACATTTTGGCATTGTTAGCCGCGCCGCCTCTGCCTCAGCCTCCGCCTGTCCACTTTTTGAAAATTCTCGTGCGCAAACGAACTCTAATAAGCACTGCCTGCCGGCTGTGCTAATACTCATTCCGGCAAAAGTAATGAAAGTGAAAATCAATTACTGGAAACAGGTGCAACAATCGCTTTAAACTTGACTACAATTGCGATGGTGCGTGATGCCGACGTGAATTGTTTCTAGGGTGATGGAAACAAGCACGGAGATTACTTTGCAACAAGGGGCTTGCTTGCGCACTGAATGCTGACTTTCGCAGTGATACGGTTTTTTAGCATTGACTAAAGCACAAGTATGGGTCTTTTCTGGGTGTACTAATGAAATATTGCAAACGCGATTGATTTTCCTAAGAAGATCAAACACCGGGAGAGGCTATGACCGGGAGACAATCACGGAGATTAACTTGCAGAGGGGGGAGGGGGGGAGCCGAAAAGTAGGGCAAGAGGAGGGGCGAGTAAAATTGAAGGATCACTCTACTAATGAATGAAATATTGCTTACGCGACCTACTTTTCCTAGACCAAACACCGAGGGAGGCTAAGACCGAGAGACTCGATCCACCGTGCAGCATGGACGGGTCCTGATAGTTACGAGAGAATGTAAGCCCCAACGCTATGCTAGATTTATTGCTGACTTTTGTAACAATGAAAATGAAAAAAAGTATGGCGATAATAATTTTTAATGTGTAGAGTGTAATGTTTAAAAGTGTTAGACTCATTAATTTGTTTTTTATTTCATTATTTTTTTAAAAAAGATGTTTAGATATTTCATTCAATTATTTCATTATAATTTTATTTCATTATACAAAATTTTAATTGTATAATACTACGAAATCATTTTACTGTATTTGTTTTTTCGTAATGGGAACTTTAATGATTCTTTCCTTAAATTTGATTTCGCTTTATTTCCTCCAGTTAATTTTTTAGGTGAAATTAGTTTTTAATAGTTATTGTGTAGTCAAATAAATTATATTAATATTTAAAATCCTGATTGATTTTCTTATTTTATCTGTTTTTTTATTTCTCTTGTTAAACCGAATCTTTAATACTTTGTTTTAAAGTCTTTTGTAGTCTCAGAAGTTGTGATTTGACGCGTTTCCGTAAATTTAAATTTCTTGTCGATAACCTTAGTATTGATTCAATCCACGCTTGATATATCAGCCTCTTATTCTTGTTATTCACGGAATTTTTATTTACACAATTTTGCCGTAATTTGTTTAATTTTATTTATAACTATATTTATATTTACGTCATGTTTCCGTTTGGCATCAGTCATCATTCTAAGATATTTAGTCGAAAATGTTCTTTTTTTAATAGGATTCTTTTTCCTCGTCTCTGTTTTCGTATAATTTTAAAGAACGTTCCGAAGAGTTTTTTTTTCCTTTCAAGTTTTATATCCATAGGAACCAATTTTCTTCAGTAATATATACTTGGTTACCCCAGCTCCACTCCTTAATTTTGTCAAAATCCATTTTCAACATTTTGGAATCGTTTGTTTAATTTTATTCATAATATTTACATGCGCTTCATGTTTCCATTTTGGCATTAATTATCATTCCAAGATATTTAGTCAAAAACTTTTTTTTTTTTGTGTGTAATAGGATGCTTTTTTCCTTGTTTCTGTTTTCATATAATTTTATAGAAAGTTCCTGAACAGTTTTCTTTCCAGGTTGTATAGCCCTCGGAACCGATTTTTCTTCAGTAATAAACACTTGGTTATTCCAGCACCATTCCTGAATTTTGTCAAACTCCATTGTTTTGTGAAAAACCAAAAATGTAAATCCACAATTATACTATACAGAATGCACGGAGAAAATAAAAAAATGACAGCGACAATGGCTTCAGAAATTATCGTGAAGACAAACAACAGGACGGGATGAGATGCGTCTTAGCTGTGCTTTACACTGCACTTCATAAAAAAAATTAAAACCATAAACGATCGAAGATTTCACTAACATAGATTTCTACATTACCATATATTCTTTTCCTCTTCTTATGACAAATTTGACTTTATTCTTTCCCAAGAATCTGTTTGCCCTAGTCGCAAAGCCATTTAACATCCTCCCGAATTTGTTGAATAATCAGGGCGATAGAACTACTAATAGATTCGTGTGCTAATAAGCCTGACGTCTAGTAGATTCAATGGTAATTGCTGATTTTCAACAGCGTGGCTTCCCGAATTTTATCGATTGCTACAACGACTTCTGCTTCTGACTGGTGCTAACTAATGAGTCCGACATACAGAAGAATTTATTTTAACATGGCGATAGAATTGGTCGTTTAGGCCCGATTCGATTACCTATTTATTAAGTATAGGTTATCGCCTGATTCCCGTTGTGCTAAGAAGTAACAATGGCGACAGCCGCTGGTCCGAGTGATTGTTAGTTCTTTGCACGAGGGAAGCAGGCGATAACTGAAGAGCTCCCACGCAAAACCACGCACATTCACATAAAGCCATTTTGAGAAAATTGACAGAAACGTGCCACCACCTATGTAAAAGGTATAATCAAGAAAAGAACCCCTCTCCCAGTGTCACAAGTACTAGGTGCACTACTTGTGTACCATTACTAAAAAAAATCTGTGAATCTTAATTAAGGATGTCGCAAATCTTGTTTACTTTCATGTTTGCTGGGGCCAATGGCCAATCTTAGTCTTGGGTGTCCATTCTTACATAGGTGGACATTATCTATGTCTTGTGATTTGTATTTCCGGTTCCTGCCTCTAGAACATAATAGAACAGTCCATTACCAAAAAAAAAATACATGACCAAAAAATAGCAAACTGTGGGAGAGCTACCTAATTAGACTGAACCAAAACTGAGGGAAGCTGGGGAACTTTGGGGTTAAGTTAGGGTGAAGAGGGTTGTTTAGGTTGGGGGAAAGCCTAACCACAATTGGGCCTACTAAAGGCCTAAAAGCCAAAAATCCCCCTAACTAGGGAACCTAGCAGGTGTTGAAGAGGACCAGCCAGGTGGCTGGCCCGAAGGCTTTCTGATTTTTCCATGCTGGCCCCCTTGCTTAAATACGATTTGGTTGCCCCTGACAACCGCGAAATGGCCAGGGTATTATGGGTAATAGAAAGTTGTAGGGGGTTCTAGAGGCAGGAACCGGAAACTAAATGTTAAGACATAGATAATGTCCACCTATGTAAGAATGGACACCCAAGACTAAGATTGGCCATTGGCCCCAGCAAACATGAAAGTAAACAAGATTTGCGACATACTCCACCACCCACACGAAGCTCTGAAAAAATTACACATCGCAAATCTTGTGTCTAAACTTGCTTGAACACATACATCTTATAACACTCTAACCTTGTTGAATTTTTATTGAAACAAGTGTCTGTAAAGCTGTAAGCTGAAAGAAAAACATACATCAAAGCACATGTCACTAATATGAAAGCTGTTGAAAAAAAAAAGTATTCCCAAATGAACATGAGAAAATGATACCCTTCAAAGACGGATTTACCGTCAACACCTTGTCCAAATGACTACGAATGACAACTCTACACGAAACTCCCTCTGCACACAAACTACGATCCGAAGACTGACTCCTACTCGAAAACTAAAAGGTCCGAAGACTGACTCCTACTCGAAAACTAAGAGGTCCGAAGACTGACTCCTACTCGAAAACTAAGAGGTCCGAAGATTGACTCCTACTCGAAAACTAAGAGGTCCGAAGATTGACTCCTACTCGAAAACTAAGAGGTCCGAAGATTGACTCCTACTCGAAAACTAAGAGGTCCGAAGACTGATTCTTACACGAAAACTAAGAGGTCCGAAGACTGACTATACTGTCCCAAGACTATACTGTCCCAAGACTACACTGTCCCAAGACTACACTCAAACGACTCAACAAAAAACGACTACAGCTGACATAATGAGACACGCCTTCAAGTACGGACTTGAAACTACAAATTACGATGCACCTAAAACGATCGATAAAAACATGGTTTAAGAAAACCAAAACTGCTAGAATGACTCACTAAAACTCGACACACCTCTCATGAATTAAGTTAGTTCTCAAAGCCGAAAATTAGGTTGATTTATGGGAAAAAAAACCCTTTGGGGAAAAAAACCGTCGCAGAAATATTACTCTTTATGAGCTTACCAACACAAATTGCATGAAAGGCAATTGAAATTGCCATAAGGCAACCAAACGCTAAAGTTAGTGTTTCCCCTTCACTAAACACACCCAGAATTCAAAAGTAGGCTTTACAGCCAAACTAAGCCTAAAATAAAAAATTATCCGAAGTAAAAACGTTTCCGTTTTACCTCCCAAGTTCAAAAAACCAAAAATTCAAAATAGGCCTAAAAATAGGCTTAACGCCAAAAACCCTAAAAACGGATCCCCAAGACCCTTCTGCATGCCCCTATCAAATTTCAGGAAGATCTGAACACGTTAGGCTTAACTAGTAGCATAGGCCTAACTACACAATGGAACTTAAGGCCCAGGCTTAGCCATTGCTCGTCTTACCCGCGTTTCACCTTAAGCTCCCAAAAACCTAAAACGGGCCTAACAAACACCCAAACAAGAGAACCCTAACTTAGGCCTAACCAAATTCGCAGTAAACCCAAACGACACAAGATCAGTTCCCGAACAGCCTTATTCCCAAGAAGAAAAAACCCCAAAGGAAACATCTTGGACTTATATCCCGGGTTTCGGCACCATAACCAAAAAATAGCAAACTGTGGGAAAGCTACCTAATTAGACTGAACCAAAGACTAAGGGAAGCTGGGGAACTTTGGGGTTAAGTTAGGGTGAAGAGGGTTGTTTAGGTTGGGGGGAAAGCCTAACCACAATTGGGCCTACTAAAGGCCTAAAAGCCAAAAATCCCCCTAACTAGGGAACCTAGCAGGGGTTGAAGAGGACCAGCCGGGTTGCTGGCCCCCTTGCTTAAATACGATTTGGTTGTCCCTGACAACCGCGAAATGGCCAGGGTATTATGGGTAATAGAAAGTTGTAGGGGGTTCTAGAGGCAGGAACCAGAAACTAAATGTTAAGACATAGATAATGTCCACCTATGTAAGAATGGACACCCAAGACTAAGATTGGCCATTGGCCCCAGCAAACATGAAAGTAAAAAAAAGGGTTAAAGGGTTTAACGAGCGTTAACCACTCCTGGTCATCTGCCCGAAGCCCTAAGGGTCAAAGGATTTTAGCGAGCGTTAACCGCACCCGGTCATCTGCCCGACGAAGCCCTAAGGCCCTATGTCTGCAACAGCCAGAACATGAAAGTAAACAAGATTTGCGACAAAGGAGAAAATGGGAGATTTAGATTGGATATACGTTGTTGTGTTTGAAAAATTGGATATGAGTGGCTTTGCGCAATAATTAGTGTAAAATTGTTGTGAAATGCCAAGTTAGTGACAATGTACATACCAACCTTTATGGATCGTTGTGAAGAGTAATTAATCTAGACACACGCTAGTGTATCGCCGCCATGTAACAGTAGATCATCCCATTGTAGACATCCGATTGTTAAAAATTGATTGTTAATGATAAAAAGGCGGCTCACTAGCAGACATGTGTATGTTAACTGTAAGCAACTGGAAGCATATTTTGGCATGTTGAGGATAAATCCCAATGCGACAGAAATGTTTCAAATTGTGGAAAATGTAAGGGAAAGGGTCAGAGATTAAGAAAAACTAAAATTTAAATGACGAGTGTCCACCAATCATAGAGAAAAAGATGAGTCAATAACGTTGTTTTATGTAACAGTCTAGCTAGCTAGCTAATAAGATTTTTCCCATGGTAAATCCCATAGACTTTTTCTCATGCCTAGCGCAAAATTAAGAAGGCCTACGTAAATGAACTTTAGCACACGGATACATGGTGATCTGAGGATGGTTCTTTTGTTGGTTTGGGGATTGTAGGGGTCAGGACAAATGCGTGGAGGGTTTTGAAATTCGCCACCAGGGAAATTAAATTTTGTTTCTTTTCCAAGTAGCAACCAAAGATTTCAAGATTTCAAACAATCAACACTGGTCCTTAGATTAATTGTAAAAGCCTGGACGAACAAAAAACTGAACTGTAACGAAGGACAAAATAAGGAAACATTAACGTTTCCGTGGATTGCGTAAGAATAAAAGGATGCACGTTACATGATGGTTACGCAATAATACAAGCATCGACGAGCTAACGGGGTTTTTGTTAATAACCCAAAAATAAAATGCTTCGCCGTCTGCTGTTTTAGTAACAACGACCATCGGGGGTTTTTGCATTACTAATTGTCAACGAAATCGGGAAAAATTTAGGGAAGCATTCAGGGAAACAAAACAACTGAAAGGGATCCGCTGATTGAGTGAGCGAAGCGAACGAAATCTGCGATTCTTAGCTAGTGTGTGCAAAAATGGGATTGAAGATTATAACTGTGAAAATTTATAGAAATGAAATTCCTCTATAAAAAAGGTATACATGAAGATAAGACGGTGTAACCTTATGTACAGTCGTCAACACTTCCAACTTTATTTTAATGGGTTGCGAGTTTTATGCAACAACTTCTATAGTTGGGCTAGACTTAAGTTCAGTCTGCATCCCTCTACGGTCTGCCCAAGGCTTCTGGACAGCCTCTCGCGCAAGGATGCGGGGCTGGTCTCAAGGCTGCGCACGGGGCACGTCCAGCTACGCTCTCATCTGTTCCGCCTTGGATGGGTGCGCTCGAAGTTGTGCGCATGCGGTGGTGGTGAGGAGACGGTGGATCATTTTTTGTTGGCCTGTCCCCTTTGGGCAAAACAGCGGCGGTTTGTGTTTGGTTTGGGGCCGAACCCCCTGCTCACGGTTCTCGGTGTTCCCCCGCATTCGGTGTCTGGTATCGGTTCGTTGCGTCAGCTTATTGCCTTTTGTAAGGCTACACGCCGGTTCACGGTCTGACTGGTTCCACCACCCTGGTTCTCTCTTCTTTTTTCGCTCCCTGAGCGTCCATCTCAAGTAGCCCCATGTAATCTGGTGTTATGGGATTTGTACATGGGTGTTTAGGAGGTTGGGAGTGATGTTTTGGCTTTTGGTTTAGGATAGTAAGTTAGGTTAAGTTAGGTTAAGTCCTAGTTAAGTAAGTGAGCAGATGGTATGTAGACCTCCTTAGGCTCAATAAAAGAAGTGAAGTGAAGTGCTCGATTGATGACGGGAGTCATGCATTGTTTAGTTTTCTCATTGTTTAAGATATGCCAGAAGCTTCCCCGAAGTTAAGCAGCATTGGGCTGGATTGATACTTGGGTGGGTGACCGCCTGGGAATCTGGCTGTTGCAGACATAGGGCCTTAGGGCTTCGGGCAGATGACCAGGAGTGGTCAACGCTCGTTAAACCCTTTAACCCTTTTTTAGAAGCATCCTAGTATGGAAAGAAATGGGTACGGTAGCTTAACGAAGTATAGAAGAAAACACAAGCCACTTATTCACTTGTCATTCTTAGCTTATGGCTTGTGTTTTCTTATATATACTTTGCTAGTATAAGATATGCTTTGCTAGTATGCCAGTATAGGTTATTACAGGCTTGTATATAATGGTAAGATAAACAACAAAAAGAACTAACTTGAGAGACTGCTGGAGATATGCACGGATCCACCGGGAGTAGGGTCGAAGGGAATGAGGGACCCCCCCCCCCAATCCAAGCAAGAGAATCAAAAAAAGATAAAAATTCATGTGTCTCAAAAAATTGGTAAAAGGTATCGAATGCAGCATTCGTAGATAATGTCTACTAAATCAATACCGGTCGTGATTGAGCATCGAAACGTGAAGGATTTGGTCAACAGCATATAGCAACACCATCTACTAACAAAATTATGAAACAGAGAGTTACTTTTCTTCGTACACATTGAATTAAATTAATAAACACAGCAAAGTAAAAAAAAAAGAAACAAGTAAATAAACATAATTTTGCCATTGCAATCGTGTTTTATTTTCATCCTTATGCGATTTAAATTATTATTTTTTAAGTCTTGTGTCGGTTCTCGGATTCGAACCGGCATTCTCTTGGTTTGGAGCTGAAGACGCTGACCTGTGATTGGGCTGGGCTGTGATTGCTCGCTTTGCTCGGGGTCTCCGGGGGCCCCCTCACAAAGCTCGCGCTGGGTTTTTTGCTGTTATACGTTGAAAGGGTACGTTCGTATCTAGGCTGCTACGGGTTAAAATTTCTTTCGAATTTTGAAGTTCCCGATAAAAAGAAAACAAAATTAGGTCCACCTGAAACCGTAATCAATGCTTTATTGATATGGTTATTGTAAAATTATAGGCTAAAGTAAGTTGAAAAATCAGACAATAATTGGACAAGTTGGCATGCCCTGTTTACGCTTCTATGCTAATAGTTGATTGAGAAGTTTCAGCACTTTTTGCAGATAAGATAGAGTAACAGCCAGTTTCGTGCACAAATAAAACCACCATACGATTCGGGAGGACAACCTCCCGTCTTCAGGTAAAAATAAACACTAAAACATTAAAAAAATTCATAGCAGTATCTGCCGAGTCACCAGTCTATAAAAACAAACCATTCAGGCATGGTCAAGGCCTAAAACATTAAAATTATTAATAATATTAAAACTATAAAACATACCAAATGATACACCATGCTATTAGATGTTACCACTCTACTTCCCGGTGCCCATCTAATAGCATGGTGTATCATTTGGTATGTTTTATATTTTTAATAATTTTAATGTTTTAGGTCTTGACCATGCCTGAATGGTTTGTTTTTATAGACTCGGTGACTCGGCAGATACTGCCATGAATTTTTTTAATGTTTTAGTGTTTATTTTTACCTGAAGACGGTAGGTTGTCCTCCCGAAACGTAGCGTGGTTTTATTTGTGCACGAAACTGGCTGTTACTCTATCTTATCTATGCTAACAGGACGCTAAGTGTGTTATGTATTATGTTTGAGGCGGGATAAAGTAATAAACACTTCAGCCTTAGTATTCAGTACAATTGGGTAAAGGATGGATGAATAGGTGAATGTTGAATACATTACATAACTGAATAGCTGGTATAAGTGTATAAATAATGTTTGAAAAAAAACATATAACTTGTATGCCTCAACTTCGTATAAATTAATAGGTTTGACCTCAACCTCCCATGTTAAAGCCGAAATTTCGATGCTTAATATCTCCACTATCTTTCAATATTTTCCACTAAAATTTAGTATATAAGCTTTGCTGGACGTGGTAAACACGTGTCCGAACTTTTATTAATTTCCGATTTGTCACATCAGAGATCTGGAAGCGTGATTTTCATTTGGCTTGTTCGACTTGTTCTTGGCACGACACGTTTCTACTACGCTCTCTACAGATCAAACTATTTGTCGTACAAAGCTGGTTTTTTATTTCATTTTATATAAGTATTAGTCTGTAGATTTCCCCTTTCCATAAAGCTTGCGGCACACTACTCCATTCCATCCCGTTCTGACGGCTGACGGCAACGGATGTTCCAGCGCACATTGCTTCCGTCGCTAACCGGTTCCGTCGGCTCTACACAAATACACTTTCCTGTAAGATTTCAGATACTGCAGAGTTGCAGTACTGTTATTCCACGTTAAACCTTACTGCTGTATCCAACCATATTATACGTAAATACAATTAAAGCCAGAGTCCAAATTTCAAAACTTTTCATGCCCAAACAAACGAAGAAAAAAGGTAAGGCTACACACTCGACTACTTTCTTGCCTAAATTTTTTCAGTGTTTTTCAGTCACGTCGTCTACTTCCCGTTCATCACCGTATTGATGACACATATATCATTTTTCAAGATTTTCCAGCACTTTTCCAGGCATGGAATTTCATTGTTACTTTCCAGGTTTTTTAAGGAGGCGCACGAACAACGAACACCGAATTACCTGTCGTGCTGTGCTAAGCCCACTAAGTCGATTGGTTTTTAAACATTTTCCAGCGATGTCATTTAGTCAAGTAGAATGCACCCTCCATTAGCGGATCTATCGTGTGCAAAAGTAAAAATGGTGAAAAACTTTGAAAACAGCAGTAAGGTTTCATGTGGACTAAACATTACAGTAACATTGCAGTGTCTGAAACCTTAGAGTAAAGTTATTTGTGTTCCTTTGCTGTTTTGACTTTGGATCAGTTAACCCTTACCTTAAGCATCAAACGACTTCGTTTTTGTTTTCATGTTTTCTGGATTTAGTGTATTCCTGTAGTCAGTTGCTCAGACACCCTCCACGCCCCCCCCTTTATCCTTTGGGTATAAAAGCTGTCATAAATGATAATGAGGGGTGGCGGGGGTAGGCGCACGTGGAGGCTATCTGACTCCCCTACTATGTTTAGTTGGAAGATAATTTTGAAGCCTGACTTTCGTAGTAAATCTACTGCAGTACGAAATAATCAAAATAATAATTAGCCCACATCATATACGAGAATTATAAACAATTACTTGGCTGAGCAATTGAAACGAGCGAAGCTGAATACAGGATTTACATTGGATATTTTATGTCTGTTTGTCTCTCTGTCGGTCTGTCTGCGTGTGTGTTTGTCATTTTGGGAATGGATAACGGCCGCAATTTTTTTCTGATTTGTTTCAACTTTCATTTTTATAAGTTGCAATACAAAGCAGCCAAAAATATTTGTCCGAGCGATAAACACGTGTTAGTATCTAATAACTCGAAAACAACTAGGTAGAATATGAGGGAAAACGATACTTCGGTTTTTACTCAGAGTCGACGGTAGAGCGCCCGCACGCATGCTCAGAAAATGCAGTCTCGGGTGCTTACGTCAGCGCGTGCAAGGATGTATAATACACAGCCCTGTGCTTTTGTAACGTTTTATTACTTTTTTCAAGTATTATGACAAAATACTACTGTGTGGCCTTTGGCTGTAATTCTGGCTGTAAAAAAAATGAGATAATCCAGCCAAATTTCCACATTTAAAGAACATCAAATTTTTTTTATAAATTAAACCTTGGCAAGTTCCAGTAATTGGCTTAACCATGCCATTTTTAACTTGGACTAGTCTGTGTGTGTGCTTTTTTTTAATTTCGGAGGGAGGATCAACGAGTACGATGATTCCTCCACGGGCAGCTTCGCGCGGACCGAGGGAGGGGGGGGGGAGAGGTATTGAACGTTCCAAAGCTAGAGCATTTTTAAGAAACCTGCGCGGATTTGAAACGTTTTCCCACAACTTACAAGTGGATTTAACCCAAGTGGGGCACGGTGGAGCACCGTAAG